>PVIU01007974.1:0-87167 GCA_004026605.1 Ondatra zibethicus | reverse complement strand
GATCTATACATGATTTTCTTTGGGTTCACCTTGCTATTTGGCTTCTCTGGGCTTGTGAGCTATAAGCTTAGTGTCCTTTGTTTTATGGCTAGGGTCCACTAATGAGTGAATACATACCATAATCGTCTTTTGGGTTTGGGTTACCTCACTCAAGATAGCGTTTTCTATTTCCATCCATTTGAATGCAAAATTCAAGATGTCATTGTTTTTTATTGCTGAGTAGTACCCTAATGTGTATATATTCCAAACTTTCTTGATCCATTCTTTCATTGAGGGGCACCTAGGTTGTTTCCAGGTTCTGGCTATTACAAATAATGCTGCTATAAACATAGTTGCACAAATACTTTTGTAGTATGATTGGGCAACTCTTGGGTATATTACCAAGAGTGGTATTGCTGGATCCTGAGGTAGGTTAATTCCCAATTTCCTGAGAAACCGCCACACTGATTTCCAAAGTGTTTACACAAGTTTGCATTCCCACCAGCAATGGATGAGTGTTCCCATTACACCACATCCTCTCCAGCATAGCCATTCTGACAGGTGTAAGATGGTATCTCAAAGTTGTTTTGATTTGCATTTCCCTGATCACTAAGGAAGTTGAGCATGACCTTAGTTACCTTTTGGCCATTCGAAATTCTTCTGTTGAGAATTCTTGGTTCAGATCATTACCCCATTTTTTTAATTGGGTAATTTATTGTTTTAATGTCTAGTTTCTTGAGTTCTTTGTATATTTTGGAGATCAGACCTTTGTCTGATGTGGGGTTTGTGAAGATCTTCTCCCATTCAGTAGGATGCCTTTTTGTCTTAATGATAGTGTCCTTTGCTTTACAGAAGCTTCTCAGTTTCAGGAGGTCCCATTTATTCATTATTTCTCTTATTGTCTGTGCCACTGGGGTTTTACAGAAGAAGTGGTCTCTTGTGCCCATGTTTTGCAGGCTACGTCCCACTTTCTCTTCTATCAGGTTCAGTGTGGTCGGATTAATATTGAGGTCTTTAATCCATTTGGATTTGAGTTTTGTGCATGGAGATAAGTAAGGACCTATTTTCATTCTCCTACAGGTTGACATCCAGTTATGCCAGCACCATTTGTTAAAGATGCTTTCATTCTTCCATTATATACTTTTAGTTTCTTTGTCAAATATGAGGTGTTCATAGGTTTGTGGATTAATATCCGGGTCTTCGATTCGATTCCATTTGTCAAAGTCTCTGTTTTTATGCCAATACCAAGCTGTTTTCATTACTGTAGCTCTGTAATAGAGTTTGAAATCAGGGATGGTAATGCCTCCTAAAGTTCCTTTATTGTATAGGATGGTTTTGGCTATCCTGGGCTTTTTGGTTTTCCATATAAACTTAGTTATTGTTCTCTCAAGGTCTGTGAAGAACTTTGTTGGGATTTTGATGGGGATTGCATTGAATCTGTAGATTGCCTTTGGTAGAATTGCCATTTTTACTATATTGATCCTACCAATCCAGGAGCATGGGAGATCCTTCCATTTTCTGGTATCCTCTTCAATATCTTTCTTCAAGGTCTTAAAGTTCTTGTCAAATAGATCTTTTACTTCCTTGGTTAGTGTTACCCCAAGATACTTTATGCTATTTGTGGCTATCATGAAAGGTGATGTTTCTCTGATTTCCCTCTCTGTTTCTTTATCCTTTGTGTATAGGAGGGCTACTGATTTTTTTGACTTGATTTTGTATCCTGCCACATCACTGAAGGTATTTATCAGCTGTAGAAGTTCTTTAGTAGAGTTTTTGGGGTCACTTATGTACACTATCATATCATCTGCAAATAACGAAAGTTTGACTTCTTCCGTTCCAATTCGGATCCCCAAGATCTCCTTATTCTGTCCTATAGCTATTGCTAGAATGTCAAGCACTATATTAAAGAGATATGGGGAGAGTGGACAGCCCTGTCTTGTTCCTGATTTTAGTGGAATCGCTTTGAGTTTCTCTCCATTTAATTTGATGGTAGCTGTCGGCTTGCTATATACTGCTTTTATTATATTTAGATAAGAACCTTGTATCTTCCAAGACCTTTATCATAAAGGGGTGTTGAATTTTGTCAAATGCTTTTTCAGCATCTAATGAAACGATCATATGGTTTTTTCTTTCACTATATTTATATGATGGATTACATTGATAGATTTCTGTACATTGAACCAGCCCTGCATCTCTGGGATGAAGTCTACTTGATCATAATGGATGATCTTTTTGATGTGTTCTTGGATTCTGTTTGCCAGTATTTTATTGAGAATTTTTGCAGCGATGTTCATGAGTGAGATTGGTCTGTAATTCTCTTTCATGGTTGCGTCTTTGTGCGGTTTTGGTATCAGGGTAACTGTAGCTTCATAAAAAGAGTTTGGCAATGACCCTTCTGTTTCTATTATGTGAAACACCTTAAGGAGTATAGGTATTAGCTCTTCTTGGAAGTTTTGGTAGAATTCTGCATTACAACCATCTGGTCCTGGGCTTTTTTTGGTTGGGAGGTTTTTGATGACAGCTTCTATTTCCTCGCGACTTATATGTCTATTTAAATTGTTCACCTGGTATTGATTTAATTTCGGTATATTGTATTTATCTAAAAAACTGTCCATTTCTTTTACATTTTCCAATTTTGTGGCATACAGGCTTTTGTAGTAAGACCTAATGATTCTCTGAATTTCCTCAGTGTCTGTTGTTATGTCCCCCTTTTCATTCCTGATCTTGTTAATATGAGTATTCTCTCTCTGCCTTTTGATTAGTTTGGATAGTGGTTTGTCGATCTTGTTGATTTTCTCAAGGAACCAGGTCTTTGTTTCATTGATTCTTTGGATTGTTTTGTGTGTCTCTATTTTGTTGATTTCAGCCCTCAGTTTGATTATTTCCATTCTTCTACTTCTCCTGGGTGAGTCTGCTTCTTTTTTTTCCAGAGCTTTTAAATGTGCTCTTAAGACACTAATGTGTGCTTTCTCCATTTTCTTTTTGTGGGCACTCAGTGCTATGAACTTTCCTCTTAGCACTGGTTTCATAGTGTCCCATAGATTGGGGTATGTTGTGTTTTTATTTTCGTTGAATTCAAGGAAGACTTTAATTTCTTTCTATATTTCATCCTTGACCCAGGAGCGGTTCAGAAGTTGACTGTTCAGTGTCCATGAGTTTGTAGGCTTTCTGGGGATGGAGTCTTTTTTAAAATCTAACTTTACTCCATGATGATCCGATAAGACACAGGTAGTTACACCAATTTGTTTGTATCTGTGGATGTTTGCTTTGTTACCGATTATATGATCAATTTTCGAGAAGGTTCCATGAGATGCTGAGAAGAAGGTATATTCTTTCCTGTTTGGGTGGAATGTTCTATATGTGTCTATTAAGTCCATTTGATTCATTACATCTGTTAGTTCTCTTATTTCTCTGTTAAGTTTCTGTCTGGTTGACCTGTCCATTGGTGAGAGAGGAGTGTTGAAATCTTCTACTATTAGAGTTTGATGTGTGCTTTGTGTTCTAGTAAAGTTTCTTTTACATATGTGGATGCTTTTATATTAGGGGTATATATATTCAGGATTGTGACTTCATCCTGATGGATTATTCCGTTTAAGAGTATAAAATATCCATCTCCATCTCTTCTGATTGATTTGAGTTTGAAGTCGATTTTGTTTGATATTAGCATAGCCATACCCACTTGTTTCTTAGGGCCGTTTGATTGAAAAACCTTTTCCCAACCCTTTATTCTGAGTTAATGTCTGTCTTTGTGGTTGAGGTGTGTTTCTTGTAAACAACAGAATGTTGGATCCTGTTTTCGTATCCATTCTCTTAACCTGTGCCTTTTTAATAGGTGAATTGAGTCCATTGATATTAAGTGATATTAATGACCAGAGGTTATTAACTGCGGTTATTTTTTAGGGTTGTAGAGTTTGTGTGTTTCCCTTCTTTGAATTGTGCTAGTGGAGGGCTGTTAGATGTCTGTGTTATTATGGGTGTTGCTTGCTTCCTTTAGATGTGGTTTTCCTTCTAGTATTTTCTGTAAGGCTGGGTTTGTGGCTATGTACTGCGTAAATTTGTTTTTATCCCGAAATACCTTGTTTTCTCCATCAATGGTGAATGAAAGCTTTCCTGGATATAGTAGTCGGGGCTTGCATCCATGGTCTCTTAGCATCTGCAGCACATCTATCCAAGACCTTCTGGCTTTCATGGTTTCCATAGAGAAGTCATGTGTAATTCTGATAGTTTTACCTTTATATGTTACTTGGCCTTTTTCCTTTGCAGCTCTTAGTATTCTTTCTTTATTCTGTATGTTTTGTGTTTTGATTATTATATGGCGAGGGGATGTCCGTTTTTGATCCAATCTATTTGGTGTTCTGTATGCTTCTTGTACCTTCATAGGCATATCCATCTTTAGGTTGGGAACGTTTTCTTCTATAATTTTGTTGAATATATTTTCTGGGCCTTTGAGCTGTGCTTCTTCTCCTTCTTCTACCCCTATTATTCTTAGGGTTGTCTTTTTATGGTGTCCCAGATTTCCTGCGTGTTTTGTGTTAAGAATTTGTTGGATTTGTTGTTTTGTTTGATCAATGAGTTTATTTTCTCTATCGTATCTTCAGTGTCTGAGATTCTTTCTTCTGTCTCTTGTATTCTCTTGGTTATACTTGTCTCTGCTGTTCCTAATGGTTTACCCAGATATTCCATCTCTAGCCTTCCCTTGGTTTGTGTTTTCTTCATTTCCTCCATTTCAGTTTTTATGTCTTGAACTGTTTCCATTACCTGTTTGATTGCTTTTTCTTGGTTTTCTAGGGTATCTTTGAGGAATTTATTCATTTCTTCTAACTTTTTGTTAGTTTTCTCATCCCTTTCTTCAAAGGCGTTTTTCACCTCTTCTTTAAAGCTCTCTATCACTTCCATGAAGTTATGTTTAAAGTTGATTTCTTCTACTTCTTCTGTGTTAGGTTGCTCAGGTTTTCCTGTTGAGTACTCGTTGGTTTCGGGTGTTATCATGTAACTTTTCAGGTCATTGGAAGAATTCTTGGATTGACGCCTACCCATCTCTTCCTCTGATTTCAGTCAGGGGAGTCTCAGTGGGTTGGGACCTCCCAGTACTGCTTGTACACACTCACCCCTCTGGATAGCTGATCTCAGTGCAGGAAGAGGAAGTCCCGTCTGGACTTCCAATCTTTCTGTACCTCCAATATCGGCACAGGGAGAGAGATTCTTGGGGTTCCAATGTTTCACAGAGGAAAGGGCAATCTTGCAGGGGGGTCCTGTTGATCAAAGAGGCCTGCAGAGACCTTTCCACCAGGCTTGCACAACCTTACGAGTGTGAGCCGCCTCTGATCTCAGCACAGGAAGAGAGAGTACTGGGGTACCAAAGCCCCACCGAGGAAAGGGCGATGTTGCGGGGGTTGGGGGTGTGGTATGGGGGTGTAATGTCTTGTGAAATAAAGAGGCCCAGCCATGGGGATCTTACCGCCAGGTGGGCACAGCCCTACCAGTGTGCGCCTCCGATCTCAGCACAGGAAGAGAGAGTGCTGGGATACCAAAGCCCCAACGAGGAAAGGCTGGACCTATAATTCTTAATACTTATATAACTTAAAGGCTAAGACAATAAACAACTGTGCAATAAATGAGGATAATGACCTCCAAATGTAACCAATGTAGAAGTATCTTGATCAGAGGTAGAAATGTACACTGCAATATGGTTAATATATATCAATATATAAAAAATGTTTTAAACAGATATAGAAGCATGCATGCATACAATATTCAATATAATTTAACTCTATATCAATATACAAGAACCTATACCAATGTAATTGTCTATAAATAATAACTTATAAATACCAATCTATTATCCCATCCAATTTCCTCTCCTTTTTTGAGAGATCCCTAGTCTATAAAATTCCTCCCACAACCCTCAACCATATACCACTTATAATCAACCCCTAAATGATGTCCCCAACCCTGAGGACAAACTTTGCTGGGAGAGGGGATGTTGTCCTCTAGAATTACTTCCAGCTATCATGAGGGTAACATTCTTTCTATGGGATCCTGTGAAATTAAAATGATGGTTAAGTTTCAAGATTAATGTCTGCTATGATTGCAAGTAGTCTCTGAGTATTTTGTGGAGGTTTGGTCAGAATATTGTAAAAATGTGCACCATTTCAGCTAACCAGTTGGAACCACCTTTTGTAGCTAGTATCCAAAACAGGTCTTGTAGTAGCGCTATCCGCATCATGACGTCTTATCAACCAGGTGGAGTTGATGTTATGGGGCCCCATCTTCTTCCTGGAAACTTCAAAGATTACTGTAGGAAAATTCATTGTTCATTGTGGAAAACTTAAGCATTATTTATATAGACATATACAGACATATACATTCAATGAAATGTATGATAAAAACAAAAATACATATGAAGAGAGATAAAGCTTTTTTCTAAATTCTTTTTTCTTTCTGTCCCATATCATGGCTCATGACATGAGACAGAAACTCTTAACAATAGGCTTGGAATTAGAGAGGGACTGAGCCAGTGTCCAACTCTGAAACCATATATATATATATATATATATATATATATATTCTTAACATTTATGCTTGTGGAATATAATATATTTGGTTTATTTGATGATCCTTATTTTGTAGTTATTATTCCAACTGTCAGTATTCAAACTTCCAGGGTCCCTTGAATTTTTTGAAGATGAGTGTTTTCTTACAAAGACGAGAACAGAACCCTACCCCCATCCTTTATGTTTTCTTACCATCTGTATGATTATCATCATTGTGCATGAGCTGTCATTTCTCCTTTCCCAGAGGTTATTCCTCTTCAAACAAAACCTTTATTAATTTTAATGGTATCCAAAACTTTTCTTCTCCTATGGAAATAAGAGCAAAACCCCTTCCTCAAAGCAGCACATCTCCTGGCTTCCATTGTAAGGTCAGCAAATCCTTGAAATAAACTGGTTGATTTAATTCAGCAGACTTTTCCATTATCCAATGTTTTTCACCGCTGTTGTCCCTTTATCATAAGCATTAAGAAAATTCAAGGTGAATAAAGCATTATGTAATCTATTTATGGTGGTATTTTCTACCCCTTTCTGTTTGTTTAACATAGCCTGTTTAATTTGATTTGATCTTTCTATAACTGCTTGACCTGTAGGATTGAGTGGTATACCTGTAACATGTGAAATATTATAATAAGCAAAAATAATTTCATTTTCCTAGAGACATATGCTGGACCATTATCTCTCTTTATTTGTGCACGTATACTCATGATAGCCATAACTTCTAATAAATGTATGATTACTGAATCAGCCTTTTCTGAGCTTGAAGCAGTTACCCACTAAAAGCCTGAATAAGTGTCAATGGTGTGATGTACATATTTTAATTTCCCAAATTCTGCAAAGTGGAACACATCCATCTGCCAGATTTCATTCCTTAGAGTACTCTTTGGGTTGGTCCCTGCAGGTAGTGGTAACTGGTTATATAAAGAGCAAATAGGACGTCTTTATATAATCTCCTTAGCTTGTTGCCATGTAATAGAAAATTCTTAAAACCTTTGCTATTGACATAATATTTTTCATGAAATTCTGAGGACTGCAACATGCTTCCAATCAATAATTGATCAATTTCTGCATTACCTTGTGCTAGAGAACCTGGCAGACCTGTATGGGATCAGATGTGTGTTATGTACATAGGTCAAAGCCTATTCCTGATAATATCTTGCAACTGGATAAACAATGAAGTCAATAATTTTGTATCATTTGGTATTAATTCAGCAGTTTCAATATGTAAGATAAGTCTTTCTGCATACTGTGAATCAGGAACTATATTAGGAGGTTCTTTAAAATCCCTTAGCACTATAAGAATGGCATATAATTCTGCCTTATGGACAGGATTAAAAGGGCTTTTTTTCCACCTTACTCAATTCATCTGATTTATAACCTGCCTTCCCTGATTTATTAGCATCAGTATAAAATGTATGGGCTCCAGTTATTGGAGCATTATATACAATTTGAGGAAGAATCCAATAAGTTCTCTTTATAAGGTTAAGTCTATCACTTTTGGGATAGTTGCTATTAATTTCTCCCAAAAAAATTAGCACAAGCTCTTTGTCATGGTTCGTTGTCTTCCCATAACTTTCTTATATCATCAGTAGTGAAAAGCACTATACTTCTTGCTGGGTCTACAACTGCTAGTTGATGAAGTCTCAATTTACCTTTTAGAATTCAGAGACTTTTTCCACATAAGTTTTTAACTTTTTACTTGGTTTATGTGGTAAAAAGATCCATTCTAAAATAATATCTTCTCTCTGCATTAAAATTCCCATAGGAGAAAGTGTGGAAGGCAGTATGAGTAGAATACAACTAAGCTTTGGATTCACCCTATCCACATGTTCCTCCTGTCATTTTTCCTCAACCATTGTCAGTTCCTTTTCTGCTTTAGCTATTAATTCTCTGGGACTATTCAAATCTTTATCACCATTTAAGGTTTTGATTAAATGAATTATTAGATCAGCTGTTATCCCAATAGCCGTTTGTAGACTGGAAATGTCTCCTAACAATCTTTGAAAGTCATTAAGAGTCCATAACCAGTCTCTCCTAATTTGTGCCTTTTGTGTCCTAATTTTTTTTATAAACCTATTTTATAACCTACATAATTGACAGAATCCCTTCTCTATATATTTTTAGGAGCAATCTGCAATCCCCATTTAGGTAAAACTATCTTTACTTCCTCAAACATTCTTTCTAAAGTATCTATGTTTGAATCAGATAGCAAAATGTCATCCATGTAATGGTAAGTTATAGACGTAGGAAATTGCTTTCGTTATTATTTCCGAATGCTGACTTACAAAGTATTAGCACAATGTGAGACTATTGAGCATCCCCCGTGGTAGGACAGTCCACAGGTATCTCCTAGTGGGATGAAAATTATTATAAGTAGGCACTGTGAAGACAATTTTTTCTCTATCCTTTTCTTGTAGAGTTATAGTGAAGAAACAATCTTTCAAATAAATAAATATAAGAGGCCATCCTTTCAGTAATAGGGATGGCAGAGGAATCCCAGACTGTAGAGGACCCATAGGTTGAATTACCTTGTTGACAGCTCTTAGATATGTCACCATTCTCCATTTACCAGATTTCTTTTTTTTTTTTTTTACAACAAACACAGCAGAATTCCAAGGGCTGGCTGATTCCTCAATATGTCGAGCATCTAATTGCTCCTGTACCAATCGTTCTAAAGCCTGCAATTTATCTTAAGTTTGAGGTCATTGCTTAACCCATATTGGCTTCCCCATTAGCCATTTTAAAGGTAGGGCAGTTATTACCTGTAAAGGTTTGTTAGTTGTTTTACATTCTTGTACAGCCTGAATGGCTGGTGACCTTTATTCCTTATTACATTCTTCCTGGAATTACAAGTTCCTGGGACTGCAGGAATGTTAATCTGGGTACTCCATTGCTGTAGCAGGTCATGGCCCCATAAATTTATTGCAATATCAGCTACATACGGCCTTAGCTTTCCTCTTTGACCTTCTGGCCCAATACAGTCAACCTATCTCGTGTTTTGTTTAACTCGAGTTATGGTTCCAATTCCTAGTAATTGAACATCTGCCTCTTGAAGAAGCCAATTTGGATGCCACAATTCTGTAGTGATGATACTCACATCTGCTCCTGTGTCTATCAAGCCAACAATAACAATTTCATTTATACACACTCTCAGCTTTGGTCTCTGATCATTTATAGAAGTTTGCCAGAATATATGCTTCTTTTTTCCTATTTGAATAAAGACTTATCCTCCAAATTTGTGCCGTCATTTAGAAAATTATGGTCTTTTACAGATGTCTCTGGATTTTTTAATCTTCCTGGTGTGACATGTCCTCCACAGTTACCGGGAATGACTGGGCCACTTGAGCAGCCCCTCAAGATGTTTCCCGATGCTATCAGGTTGCCTTGAATATCTGTTTTTGATCTGCATTTGTTGGTCCAATGTTGTCCTTTACCACACCTTCTACATATATCTGAAGGCTGAGGTCTCCTATTTTTGCCATTCCCAGATGAGTTATTATTCCTAGAAATTACTTGCCTTCAGTCCCTTTTCAGATGTCCTATTTTACCACAGTTAAACCATTTGGCAGTTTGATTTCTCCGCATTGCTTTGGAAACTGCTTCTCTTACCCAAGACTCATCATTACAGTCAAATGTCTCAACATTCATTGTATGCAGAATCCATTCATCTATAGGTGCTGATATAGACCTTAAAGGCCTAATTATCTTTTTGCATTCAGAGTTTGCATTTTCAAAAGCCAGAGATTCAAGAATTATTTATCTAGTTTCTGGGTCTGTTATTCCTATTTGTAGAGCCTTAATTAATCTATGTAAAAAGTCAGTAAAGGGTTCTCTCTGTCCCTGCCTAACCCTGGTACATGATTCGATCCTTTTCCCTAGTTCTTGAATTCTATTCCAAGCATTCAGGGTTGCTTTGTGGCATAGGGACAATACTTCTTTGTCGTAAAGAGCTTGGACCTGTGGGTCAGCATAGGGAACTTTGCCAAGAATTTGATCTTGGGAAACCTCCAGACCTTTTGATCTTCCCTGTTGTTCCATATTTTTGGATTCCTTCCTGAAATGAATTCCAAACATCAAGAAAGTTCCATCATCCAGGACTACTGACACTAACTGAGAAAAATCATAGGAGGTAGCTCTGACATTAGAAGCCCAACTTTTTTTTTTTATCATTTCCTTAACAAATGCGGAATGCAAGCTATAAACAAAGACAGCTTGCTTAATTTCTTTTAGATCATTCATTCCTATTGGTGTCCATCTACCTTCTTTGGCTTCCTTCAAGCCTTTAGATGTTGATGCTTTGTCAGAGTAAATTACAGGGTAGGATACTAAAGACCTGGGTAAGCCAGATCTGACAACCAGTGGTGACACTGTAGCCTGTCCTTGTACCTTCTTTCCCTGTTCATCAGCTCCAATAATTTCCTCAATAATTTCAAATCTTTTTTATCATTGTCTTTTGTAAAGCCGAATCTCCTTACCTGCATATGTTTCTAGTGATTTCACTGAGGCATCAATTTTCTGGTCCTCATTCTGCACCTGTGATTTCAAAGTTTTAATGTTCCCCTTTAAAGATAACATCTTCTCCTTGAACTTTTCTTAGATATTGTGTAGATTGCCATCCTGGATTTACATTCTGTCTGTTAACTTATCAAATCTTTGTGATAACTTCTGAACGTCAAATTCTACAATATGCACCCTTTTAGGTAACTTCCTAGTACCCTTAGATACGGAGTCAATTTTGCCTATCATGGCATCCACTTTTTCACATAACCTCTGATTTTCAATTATATTAATCCTGTCAACTAGTGCCATATTCTTCCTTAATGATAGAATATGGAGAAGAAAACTGAAACCTAGTAACCAATAAATTGAGATAGTCCCATAGTCATATGAGCTTCACATAATTCCATTCATAGCAGTGGCAAAGAATGTAAAGGTAGCAATTGAAACGAAATCTGCCGTTACTATAAACCTGTTACCTGATTATGTGATCTGGTAAACAGCAAGTTATTGTCCAGCAGATGGCACTGTTGCAAAGTCAGGAAAAGAAGCAATGTAATGGTGCAACAAAAAGTCCTGTTTTAATGTTTCAAGACTGGGAAATATGAGTTGCTCAACAAATTAATGTAATAAAATTAATTACATACATAGAACAAGAAACCCAGAGTGTACAGGCAGAGAACAGAAACCCAGAAGCCGTACAAGCTGGGGTTGCAGCAGCTGGCTAACAGTGCAACAGTGCAACTAGCACTCCAGCTGCTGTGACAAAGAATTGTCCTGGGAGGTTGCAGCACCTGGCAAATAGCGCTTCTACTAGTGCTGCGACCACCTCCCTGCAAACACCATATTGACGGGGATTTATTAAAAAAAAAAGTTCAGACAAAAGAAAATCTGTCTGGGCTGGGGCAGGACTAAGCCTCCAGCCTGGAGGGCATGAAGTTTAAGCCCACATGGTGCCAAGTGATGGCAGAGAGATTGGACACTTAAAAGAAATCCCACACTAGCTCAGAACTGAGAGATAGATAGTTATTTATTTAGGGGGAAAACTTACAAATCAGGATTCTCTGCTTGAACCGTGGATAGAGATGGGATCCAAAACAATCTGAATGAGCAACATAGGAACCAGTGGGGAGAAGGGTTTACTAGCTGTAAACCTTCCTGCAGCAGTACTAAGTGTTTCAGAGACTATTCTAATACTTGTAGAGCATGGAAGCTACATAAGTGCCATGAAGTAACACTTACTAAAATAACTTTTTCTCAACCACCAAGACTGAAATTTGAACCAACCCATGTGTGACCACATTGAATAGCAAGCCTTTACACCATGGGCTTCACATTCAAATAACTGAGAGTTTAAAGTATTCATGCTTCACCCCAGGCTTGTTAAGTAGGCCTGTACAGGATAAACCCTATACTGAAAAGAGGTGTAATGTGCAACCAAAACTGATAGCCACTGACAGACTTGAACTCAGCCTATACTGCTTGTAGAAAAGTAGATGAGTATTTAGGGAATTCATTTAAGTTTCCTTTACAATGATGAATGAGATGTCAATATGAGAAATTAGTAGAATCAGATTATAACAAAAAATAATAAATCAATGTACAAATGGCATTTAGAAAGATGGTTGGATGGAAGTCCAAATAGAGGATATTCAGGTCTGAGTTCATATGGAAAAAAGAAAATTCTCAGGGAATGTAATAAGTCATCCTGGCTGGCATGCAGGAAAAGCAAAAGGTAAGTGGTTAGGTCTTGTCTTTGTTCTTATTCACAGATCTGGAAATTTAGTTCCTGGTACTTGTTATAAATACAGAATCTTGGTCTTCAGTCCAAATATACTGTGTTAGGAATATAGAGTTGAAACAAAATAAAATATTTATTATCATTATTATTATTAGTAGTAATAGTATTGAGGTACTAGGTATTAAATCAAGGGACCAGCAAGTTCTAGACAAGTGCTCCACCACTGGGATATATTCTCATCCAATTATATAATAACTTGTTTAAAGTGTTTAAAGTAGATTTTTCTTTGTATATCTATGTGTTACATTACATTTAATGTCTATTAACTACTGTATTAGCTGTTTAATAAATGTTGATTTGTTGTTTAATATGACTTCTAGCAAATCTTTGTACTCATAAGCCTGTGGTGACTGAGATTGTTTCTGAATGCAAAGAAGTAATTTGACAGTATTTTGACATTTGGATTATATTCTTCACAAAGTAAAACATAATTAACAATCTTTTGTGTCCCCCAAGATACAGTGAACTATTTTTGTTTATAATTTTAATTTCAAATTCCTAATCTACATCAACTGATAATAGAAAATATCTTAGTGCATGAGTCAACATGTTGTCCAGCATCTCTCTGTGGATTACTATGTTGCCCAGAACCTTGCTTTGAGTCACATTGTTCCAAAGCACCTCTATAGATCTGTGGAGTTGCTTCTCATTCTTTTCATTCTTTTTTCATGAATAAAGCAGAGTAATTTTCCAATCTAACTCCCTCTCTCTCTCTCCCCCGTCTTCTTTTTCACTTGGTCTCATGTGAATACACACACACACACACACACACACACACACACACACACACACAGAGAGAGAGAGAGAGAGAGAGAGAGAGAGAGAGAGGCGGGGGGAGAGTTTACATTTGATTCATTCATTTCTGGGCAGTGATGAAAGAAACATTGCAGACCCCCATGAACTCTGAAGCAGGAAAGTCAAACAAGAAAAGAGATCATTGGATTCTACAATCTTTAGAAACAATTAATAAACTGGGAGAAAGGAGGCAATGTCAAATTGCTATCTATTTGCTAGCAAGTATTTTATATTTTTTGGAGAAATAGCAGAAACCAACTGCTTGCTGATTTTAGTTGTTAGTCAAATTAATATTTTTAAGTGTTTATATATCAAAAATTGAAGGCATTTTTGGGTTAATTTTTTAACTGTTCCTGTAATAGGAAACAGCTACTCCAGGCTGCTAGGGTGTTTGAAAAGTATCTAAAAATAAGAGTCTTAGTCTTTGCCTTCTATAATTGTGGGATGGTAACACTATGTGACTAGAAGGCACTATGAAGGGAAATGTCATACATAACAATATAACGAACTGGTTGCCATTTGTTGCAGGTGTGTGTGTGTTCTACCCAGCCATGGTTCAGTGTTCACCTGGGTACAGGAAGGTGAGGTTGCTAACTGGACTGTAGATTTTCTCTTAAAAAATGTGTTCATTCATTTATTGTTCTTAATTTATTGGTCTTTTTCATGTAATTCGTTTTGATCATATTCTTTCCTCTCTTTTCACTTCTCCTAGGTGCCTCAGTGGGCAATGACACTTACTGCCAGGACTGATGACTTAGGTTTAATGTCCAGGTTCCAATAGTGAAGTTTAGGCTGTTTAGGGCCTGGTAATTGAGGGAAGGATGCATATGACCTGTTTGAGGTGAATTCAAGTCAACTTACTGGAACTTAAAAGAATTCCTTGCATTTGCAAAAAGGTATAAGTTTGAAACATTAACATTTCTACAGTTTTAGTGTGTTTAGCAATCTCTATTGTATAAATGGCAGTTCTTTTATTCAGAAAACTGTGGTAAATGTTTTTTGTTGTTTTTTTTTTTTCACAATGAAAAGTATCTTTGAGGTCTAAAGTTAGAAAACAACCAAAGGGAATTTGAAATTTTGATCTTGTGGTTATGATGGCAGTGGTAGTGTTCTTACAGAGCTAGACTAATAGCTCATCATAATTGTATTGATTAATGTTAAGACTGTAGATCCTTGGAGTCTAATATAATACTAGAATAATGAGAGAGAGAAATTTGGAACATGTTTTATTCTTTTAAATGTCTCAAACCACTAGCCTTAGTCAACACTTAAGTCTTTTATCCTCAGACCTTAATAACTTGGATTTGCACATCTTAACAACCTTCTTAGACCCTATACATTTTAGGTTCCTCACATCATAACCTTTGTATCTTAAAACAACTTTTATTTAAACAAGGGAATGGTAAGAAGTTATACTGACCTTTGTTTTGTGAGTTTATCTCTTTTCTGAGTCTGGACTTGGTATTGGCTCTAAGGAGAGTGAGTCCTGTGACTTGAGTTTTACACAGAGAGCTGGGAAGGCAGTTGAAGCCTTGGTTAAACTGGCAATGCTACCAGTCAACTACATCAGAAATCTTGAGAAGGAAAAAGTTTTATCTGAGTTAATGCTTAAAAGTTACAGACACTTATTTAATTGACTGCCTAGACAGCCACTCCCCAGGGTCCTCCATGGTCACTGAGGACAACATCAGTCTTCTGCTCTTAGGTCAAGCTAATCAGACTTTAGAAGATCCTGTGGATTAGGAGCTTTTAGGAACACCAGCCTACTGTTGTCTAGGCAATACGGGGCAGTCGATTCCAGTGTCCCATCAACCATGGTCTGAAGACGGTCTTAACAGCAGCTTAGTTGAAATGCAGGTTTCATCAGTGACTAGTGCTGCCATTTATGAAGCAAATTCCAAGTGGAGGTTCTTCTGTACCCGGTCATCTTTTTTGGAGGAATTGGAAGTGGTGCCAGGAGTTAACCTATCTGTCTCTGTTATGAAAGTTTTTTTTAATTAAACATTGTAAATGCCATATTCTCCATGTCTCTGAGCATTTAAAGGTTGTTATTGGGTATATCTGAGCAGTTACTTATTAAAAACTGAAGACTAAAAACTAACAATAGTGATAGTCCCTCTTATAAACAGCATATGGGAAAGACTTGGTAGTGTAAATCTCTAAGTTAGATTTAAAGTTAGCTTTTTGTTAATCTGAAATAGATCTTATAACCTTAATTTTTATCATTATGTAGAATATATTTTAAAGCAGAGTCACATATACAGTATGTCACAACAGATTTACCATATATTTTTGTCATCATTTAAAAGTACATACCAATTTAAAATATTTGAGATTTTTTTTAGTCCAGAAGGAGATGAAATGAACAGAATTCATTAGGACTGTTTAAATTATTTTAAACAATAATTATATGAACACATATGCACAGATGAATTTAAGCTGCACATGCACATACATACAGAGTTAAAGCTAGTTTATATTCATAAAGTTAAACCAAAAGTCACACACATATTAAACAGAAGTTGAGTGAAATGAGAAAGGGAGAACTGCCAGGAGGTGGTGGTGCAGACGGATCTCTGGGAGTTCAAAAGCAGCCTGACCCACAAGAGCTAGTTCCACAACAACTAGGCTCTTACACAGAGAAACCCTGCCTCACAAAACAAACAAAAGAGAGAGAAATGAAAGGTAGAACCAGTGTGTGTTGAGTGAGATGAAGCTTGCTTCTCCATCTCTGACTCCCACATTGCAAGTCCAGCTGCCACTACTGGATGAACGGCAAAGCAGACTCATTAGAGGTGGGAGAAAGCAGATCTGTTACAGGTAGGTAGGGTTCTTGCATGAAATAAATGCCACAGAGGGCGTTGCCAAGGCATACCATCACACAAATATGCCAAACACAGCAGTGCCAGTGAAAGAGGAATTAGAGACAAAGGAAAGAGAAGCAACTGGCTCTGCCTGGCAGGCATTTCTAAAGCAAAGCTAAGGATGTAAAGGCAGCTGGTGAGAGGTGATGATGTAACTGGTGGTGGGGCCAGACTGCTTTGTTTGCAGCTTGGTTAGGGGTGGAACCTTCTGCAGCTCCTCCCTACTCCAGTCACCACCCCACCCACCCCAGGGCTGAGTGGTGCAGGGTGACTGGTCATGTGGCTATCCTTAATAAAAATGGCAGTTAGGTCATCTGCCCTGCCCTTAGCCAAGATAGCCCCTTCCCATGTATTATAAAGTACTACAAACCACATGATTTTTTAGAGCAGTTGTGCAAATTATAAATAGACCCAATTAACAAGACAGACATACAGGACATCCAGAAACACATGCATGTGGCCAGATCATTAACACACATCTTTAAAACATATGCAGCCAGATGGGAAAGAGGGACCCAGCTCTACCCCCTACCCGACTGCAGCAGAAAGGGAAGTGGGAACAGAAGCAGCAGCAAGCCAGGCAGGAAAGAGGGACCTGCCAACTTGGGCTGGATGGCCTGGTGGCTGCCGTGGTGGAGCCATGACAAACAGAAGAGCCAGACATTTGAACAGAAGCAAGAGATGCCTAGCGAAACAGACCGTTCTCAGGCAGAGGGAGGATCCCACCACAGGCTTAGTCAATGGTGGGACACAGCAGGAGGCTGCTGTGGTGGTTGAGAGAGAGCGGTTTTTTGTTTTTTTTTTAGTATTGGCTAGATCACACGCTGGGAATAGACAGACAAGCAAGAGAAAAGGAACAGTGATCCAACTGTGAATCACAGGCAGAATGTTGGGTGCCAATAGGAGCCTTGTCTGATATCTGAATGGAGGGGGCATCGTTTCCATGATTTAGGTGGAGAACATCCTAAGCCTGCAATCTCCAACATTCTAGATACTAAGGGAGGAATGGATAGAAGACACAGACTGCTTTTGGGATTAAGCAAAAGGCAGGGGTCAGGGCTCTGAGCCTGAGACCATGGCTGCCCAATATTGGGTCTTAGGAGTAAAAGCCAGGATGTGAGAAACCGGAGCTGAGAAATGAATCCTCAGTCATAGAAACATAGTAAGAGAGCCAGAGAAAGGGGACTTACCAGACATGCCAGTGTTAGATGTACGACCCCAGTGATCTTTTTGCTGGAAAAGTGAAAGAGACTGGCGATAGTTGTAAGGTTTTAGTGGCAGGAAGAATTGCCAGGAGAGCCTGCCAAGTCTCAAGGCACCAGATATAATTCTGCTTCCAAGAGTCCTCGGCGGGTGAGAGCCAGAGGCCTCACTGTGAGCAAGCGACAAACACACCATGTAGGCAGAGTTTATGCAAGAGTTTTATTGCGATAAGGGAGTAGGTAGGGGAGAGACAGAAAGAGAGAGATAGA
Source organism: Ondatra zibethicus (assembly GCA_004026605.1). Taxonomy (NCBI): domain Eukaryota; kingdom Metazoa; phylum Chordata; class Mammalia; order Rodentia; family Cricetidae; genus Ondatra; species Ondatra zibethicus. The sequence continues at coordinate 69,208 of PVIU01007974.1, read as the reverse complement.
GAGAAAAGAGAGAGGCAGAGACCTGCTTGCTTCTTCAGAAGAACAGGAAGAGGAAGAAGAGAGAGAAGAGGAGGAGTATCGCCTTTTGAAGACACAGGATACTGACAGCCTACACATAGGCCTGACGCAGGTTTGCCGGGATGTTAACATATGGTAGATAAGAAGAATAAAGGAAGACACAAATCTGGGATGGTTAGAAAAGAATACACAGAGAATAGTGGATTGTGGAACACAAAGGTGGCATAGCTATCTCTCTGGTCACCCGGGTGGCCTAACCTAATTATGATGTACAGATGTTCAAAACATCATATTCTAATCTGTAAAACATACAGTAAGCATTGCCAATTAAAAGTGAATAAGCATAGAAACAGACTGAAAGGCAGAAATGACTGGTCTGGAGATTTTGTAGTCTTATTCCACAATTCTTTTCCATCAGCTCTCTTATCAACAGAATTGGAATGTCACAGCCAATCATAATCATATGGAGAAGAGAGGACACTGCACAGGAAGGCACTTTTCCAATGACCTTGTCACGACTGACGTTTCTGTTCTCCTCCCAGTTTGAAATTGTTATTTAGGAGCAAAGGTCCACAGGGTTCTTTCCTAAGCAGGCCCGAGATTCGTCAAGTTTGTCTTTTGTAGGACACATAGGTTTTGAAGCAATGTTTGGTGTATAGGAGAGGAGAGAGATATAAAACCATGAGTTTTATATCTCAAGCAGGTGACAGCAATGCTCATCATAGTGAGAACAGGTATTGTTAAAGAAACAGAAAAAAAGGTAAAGTTCTTTGTTGCTTTTCCCCCACTCCCTCCCTCCCTCTCTAAATCAATAGTCTAGTCACTGAAACGCCCTGCCCACACAACAAAAGCAGGAACAGCATCAGTATTCTGGCTGTGGTCCTGGCCATTCTTCTTGATAAACTGTGTGGGAAGCTACTTGTTAAAGCCCTCTGATAATGAAAATGACGTTCTTCACATTACATAGCTATTACTTTTCTAGTATAGTTTGAGAAGCTGCAAAAATTCTTCTTCATTTCCTATTTGTATTCTAATCTTCCACATGTGGTTTAGACATGTGACATTTTGTTTCTGGCTTTGTGGCAAGGATGTGTGAGTTCATGTTATGTTTTCCTTTGTGGAATAAGTCAAAATGTGGCTGTCTGCAACTTTGGGAGACTGCCTAATATTTCTGAGTTCTTAGTTGTGATTGTTGGCCATTTGTTCCAAAGTCCAGAGATATGGTAATAAATCTCAGTTGCTTACCATTTCCCAGATAATGACTTCTCCAGAGAGCAGGCTTCTCTGAAAACAGTCTGGCTACATACATAGATTGAATGGGGACATCTACTTTTTTATTGACAGCAACCATCAATAAGAAAAAAAGTGTAGTTAATGGTTTTAAAAAGCAAAATCAAAAGATTCGTCCCATAAGCAGGATTTTATACTGGGTATCTTTTCTGGAACATTCTACTCCTTTAAAGGAGGGCTTTTGGTTTCTATTCTAAATAAGTAGGTAATTACATTATTTGAAAAGATACAATTTAAGTTGGTGTACCCCAGCATATATTTGAACAAATTGCTACTGTTTAATTATGTCCCATGCTATAAATAGCAGTCTCGAAAATGAAAACCTAGGCAAATATAACATGGAAATAAATGTTTATTTAAAAACAAGTGATTCCTGCACCTACTTCTTTTCTGTGTGTAAACATGAATTTGCTAAGCAGGACCAAAATAACTGTATCTGACTGGATACTAAGTGTCAGGTAACACAATATATTATTTATCACTTCATGGAGTTCTTAAACATAACTTTTGCATGAGATAAGGACACAGAAGTCCAGATTAGAAATTGAGTAAGCACTCAAGAGTTGTGCAGCATCTCAGTGGTGAACCACTGATAGAATCCCAGTTCCACTGACAACAAAGACCATGGATCACATCACGATACTGATGTCTATGGGTATATATGAGAAACTTACAGCAAAGTTTCCTAGTGTGACAGGCAAGCACAAGGATAGCTCAGCAACCCAGGACTGTACTCAGCTTGAGCCATGCACATCCCCCTCTTCTTGTAATGGACTTGGCAACTGCACACCATTATCTGCATGTATTATACACATACATCTTTCCAAAAACGCATTTAACACTGTTAGAAACCTAGGATCTGTGCCTGCATCGAACTACATTATCATCATAATAATCACTATTATCTGAACAATCGGTAAAGTTTCCCCTCCTCTCAACAAGAGCCAAACTTTTAGAGATTTTATTCAGTTTTACTCTAGTTATATCCAGGTGTGGGCAAAGGAGGCTTGTTCCAGACTAAATTGGCTTTCATGCCTCTGCAATAAGGTAAACTGTGACCACCAAATGAATTTTTAGGGGGAAATCTGAAATCTTCTATTTACCATTTCATGCTTTATGCATAATTTGATGTGCATATAATTAAAACTAGGTTCACCATGGGAAAGGAACTATGTAATGAGCGACATCATACACTTTCAAAACCTGTCAATCAAAAGAGAGAAGGCTTGCACTATGAACCTTAGCAACCACCCTCTTCTTGAACCTCATTAAAGAATCCCCAAGCAATAATCATGGCATTGACTATCCTCATTCAAGTGGCCTGTTGTCATGCTTGATGATACATTTTTTCTGATCTCTATTACTCTGTTTTGAATAGTTTCCTTGCTATATTGCAACTTATGTGAGCCTTTATTTCAAGTTTTTGAATAAAAAAATAAAGAACCAGGAAACACCTTGTCCAGAGTCCAACCACAAGTAATACTGGCATCATTCTGCATATGATTATATTTTTAAATGGAAAATTATAAAAGCAATTCCATAGTGCCTGCAAATTTCTAACATCAGGATTTTAAAATGTATGGTACAATATACATACTTGCATGTAATTCAAATATATACAAATCAGTGATTCTCAACCTACTAATGCTATGACCCTTTAATTCATGTTGTGGTGACCCAACAATAAAATTACTTTGTTGCTACTTTATAACTATAATTTTGCTACTATTATGAATGGAATCTAAATGTGTGATAGGCAGGATAACTGGTGTGTGATGCCTGTGAAAGGGTTCTTTGACTCCCAAAGGGGTGGCGACACGCAGGTGAGAACAGCTGATACAGATCAAATGTCTGCTCCTTTAAATAGCACACTCAGTTTGTCCTTTCTTTCACAGAGACAAGTTTGCAGTTACATTTTTAATTTTACATACTTTTCAATATATACATGTATGTCCATAAGTAACAATACAATACAATGTTTTGTAAATCTATCTAGTGTTGTTTATAGCAATTCACCATGTAAAGGCCTTGTTTTGCAATAAAATTTGCTCATAAAATTTTATTTCACCATTTAATTCAGAGCTATATTAATAAATAGGGTTTTAAATATAAAATCCAATAATTTAATTTAATCATAAATAATCTATGGCAAAATCACTCAACTATTTTTTCATATTCTTTTGATTGTGTATGATATGTGCATGTATATGTATGTACTTTTGTGTATTTGAATGAAGGCATGCTTAATGCCACATCTGGAGATCAAAGGATAATTTTTGATGACTGTTCTTGCCTTTCACTGTGTTTGAGCCTTGTCTCTTTGTTGTTTTATGCTGTATATGCCTACATGGGTTGTCCTGTCTCTGTCTCCCATATTCTCATAGAGGCACTAGAATTAAAAACACAGGCTATCTTTAGACATACAGATCCAGCTTAATATGGGTTCTGGATTCAAGCTCAACTCCTAACATTAGTGGAAGTCTCTTTACCGATTGAATCATCTCCTTAGCCTGTTTAGTATTCTTACTAACTTTTCTTTGTTCCCCCATTTTTTGATTATAGTGAGGTTATATAGGCATTAGAGTGATTATATAAAGATGGAAGTGAACAGCTAAGTACAGGTATTTTTTGTAGTCTTTGTGTTTCTCTAACACTTGCAACTTTGAAGCAAAATTGTTAAATAATAGAGTAAACATATTGAAAATGTTCCTGGGAACCATGGAAGGCTTTTCAAAGAACTATGAACATTTGAATTACTGTTTTCACTTGACAACTGGATATCTGTGATATCTTGTGCATTGACACTTTCTGTTTTTGTCCTAAAACAGATTGCTGGATCCCATGGCACTTGTATTTTATAATCTTAAATCATTGTATTTTGTATCCCTAGTAGTCTTAATCCATTTACTTTTCCTAATTTCAAGTTTTCATTTATATTAAATACCCCATTCTCCTTCATGTTAGAAGTTTAATAGATGCATAATGCTATCAATTCACATTGAAAGAAAACACTTTTTTCGATAGTAAATGACAGTATGCTGCTGCATGTTTTTGGAATTTTGTCTTGCTTAAATATTTTACAAAATGCCTTAGATTTTTATTTTATTTTATGTGCAGGTGCATGTGTTTATCTCTCTGTGTGCATATACCACACAGTGTAGGTACTTGCAAAGTCTAAAGAGGGTATAAGGTCCCCTGAGATTCAAATTGCAAGAAGTAAACAATATCAGTGTGGGTACTAAACTTAGGTTTTCTGTAAGAGCAACACACACACTCTTCATGTCTGAGCCATCTCACCAGAAGTCCCTGAGTTGACTTTTTTCAAAGTAATTATAGATTTGTATACAATTTTAGGAAAGAATAAAGCAGATCAAAATTCCCTTACACAATTTCCTTTAGAGGCAATGCATGGGACAGCTAAAACTGAGGTAGACTAGAGAAACTCCAACATCATGAGGATCTTTCACACTGATGTGTCTCAAACATGTGGGCCTCTTGATAATCATTAGCTGGTTCTTCAGTTTTTTTTCTTTTGTCTATTTCAGGACTATTATATGGATGAAATATGCGATAAATAACTTTGGGGATTACTTCGCTGTCTGTCATCTAACTCTTTCTAGGTGGGCATGTGGGTCCTTCTATTGTGTGGTGGATGTAATACTGCCATTTACTCCTACATTCTTATTGGAAGTCTTACATAGCTATGGAGTTTTGATGACTGAATCTACTTAAAAATGTGTGCACATGTGTTATGTGACCTTAAGTCTTCTTTTCTCTGAGATATAAGAAGCAAAAAACCCATTTTCTAGGGCTCATTTTAGTTTCATGTTTCAATTTATAAGAAACTGCCCAAATAGACTTCAGGATGGCTTTTAGCTTACATCCATAGGATCTCTGTATAAATGCTTCAGTTTCTAAAAAGGCAGTATTTAATATAGTCTCCATTTGACACTTCAGATGCTGGGTTGAGTTTATAGTGGTGTCTCATTGTGGTTTTAATTTGTACTTCTGTAATGGGATATTGAGTGTGCATGTATGTGTGTTTATAAGTGTGTGCAGGTGTGTACAGGTTAACATGGTGTAAATGTGCCGAGGCCAGAAGCATTATGTGATCTTCTCTGTCATGGTTCAAATTATTCCTTTGAGATGGGAACTCTCACTGAACCTGTCTCTACCTCTTATCCCTCAGTACTGGAGTTACAGAAATGTGCAATCACACCCAGCTTTTATATGGCTTCAAGGTCTCTCATACACTTAGCCATTTTCCCAGTCAATGCCTCACTATCAGCTGAGCATTTCCAGTAGAATATCTCTCCTTAACTATTTGAGCTGTTTGCAATTGGTTTTCCTTCTTTTCTTTTTTCTTTGTTTTTGGTTTTTCAAGACAGCATTTCTCTCTAGCTTTGGTGCCTGTTCTGGTACTAGCTCTTGTAGACCAGTGATGACATGAGTCACAAAACAATCCCACACCAGTTCAGAATTACGAATTATAAAAGGTTTATTTATTTAAGGGGAAAACTTACAGATCCTAGACCACAGTCCTCTTTGTGAACAGGAACAGAGTCTAGCAGCTGGAGGAAACAAGAGCTGAAGCAAGAGAGTGGGCATTTACCTCTGCTTTTACAGCATAAGAGACCGTGCCCAACTGGGCTGGTATCTTAAAGGCTATTGGCTGGAGGAGCAGAATGTGCTCCCACAGCAGACTAGGCTGGCCTTGAACTCACAGAAATCCTCCTGCCTCTGCCTCCTGAGTGCTGAGATTAAAGGCAGGCGCCACCACCGCATGGTGGTTTTCTTATTTCCTTATGTAGTCTAGATAATGAATCTTCTAATGAATATGTATTCTAGATAATGTCAATATTTTCTGCCATAATGTCATCTTATCTTACATCTTGTTAGATGGAATGAAAAATTTGATATTGATAATGTCCTATTTATTAGTTTTTCTTTCTGCTATAGACCACAACTGTAGTGTCAACTATTAGAACTGTACAGCCACAACTACCAAGACCTTTTTACTGTTTTTCCTTGATTTACATTTAAATCCACAATGTATTTGAAGCTGTACTTGTATATGTTTTGAGGTTTAGATCCAGGTTTTATTTTTAACTTCTTCTTTATTTAACCTATGACTAAGAAATTGGTGGGACACCATAGTTGAAAATGTTGTGTTTCATCCTTTGAGTTGGAGGAGAAAAATATCTTTTCCAGCAGTCCACAGGGAATATTTGTATGACTTCTCTTTGTTCTGTATCTATGGGTCTGTGATTACCATGTAACCTGATCACTGTAGATGGACATTAAATATTGAAATTAGGCAATGTCATAGCTGACTTTTTATTAACTTAATATAACCTAAAGTTATCTTGGAAGAGGAAATTCATGGAGAAAAAGAAAATTTCATTTCATCAAATTTCTTGTAGCCCCACCATTAATGCTTGAGTCTACTTTTGTGGCTAGAATTGACATCTTTATCACATGAGTGATGCTAGGAAGAGTTAATGTAGTTCGCCCTCCTGAGAGGGGCTCCTGCAGCCTCTGTAGCACTGACCTAGACTTCTTTACACATAGATTTCACTTGAGCATTTTAGTGACTGTGGCCATGACAGAGCAGCAAGTGGCAACTGACTTCAAGAGCTGGGTCAACCAGGAAGCAAAGCACTGATGTGTGAATCTCAGATAGGCAAGGCCTGGAGGGTTTTAACTCCAGAATGTCTCTTGCTACTGCTGTGCCTTTACATGTTTGTCACTGCCATTTTACTCTTGTATCAGGCATAGTGTGAATGGGTGTGTGGATGGAATTACCCACTGTCTTTAATGTAATATGATTACCTCATGGAAATATTCCATTCTAATGGGCATTTTAACCTGTGGATTGTTATGAAGATGATTTCCTCTTAAGCTACACTGTTTAATAGAAGTAATGATTTTATATAATAAAAGCATTAGTTAAAATGGAATTTTCATGATTGAGAGTTTTTAACAAATGTAGTAAGGGATTATGAAAGAGGTTAGTGGACTTTGAGCAGCCTCCAAATACTATCCTCCACCACATCTGTGACCACTGGAGCTTTGGCCCAGACTACCACTGGAGAGGTGAGCATCTTGAGTTCCCAGTTGGAAAGTCAGTTCTCTAGGCTGTAGCTCTGGTAGGAACATCTCATGCTCCACCCCCACTCACCAGACCCCAGAGATCCCAAGGAGCCTCCACACATCTGCTTCCATCCTCCATAACATATGTGACCACCACAGCCTTGGCCAAGGCTGATCCTGGAGACGTAAGTGTCTGAGTTCCTGGTTAGAGGGATTAGCTCTCTAAGCCCTTGCCCCTGAAAGGAACATCCTGTACCCTAACCCCACCGTTCAAGCCCCTGAGATGCCAAGAAATCACCACACATCTGCTAGGATCCCCCACTGTATCTGTGACCACCTGAGCCTTGGTCTAGACAGCATCTGGACTAATCCTTGGCCCAAACTGTCCTGGGTGAGAGCCTTGGCCCAGACTGTTCTTAGAGAAGAACCTCAGAACCTTATCAGCATCCATTAGAGGCATATCTCTGAATCTGGAAGAAGATCAATCACCTAAGCCACAGAACCCACCTTCATTGATAGGAGGAAGAGGAACCTCCTGAGGCACAGGGCCCACTTGCACACACTGGAGGACTAGATGAGCAGACTGCAGTTTAAGAACACATCCAAAACATAAGACCAGTATGGCATGATCAGAACCTAGTGCTCCTAAAACAGGAAGACCTGAACATCATAACCCAGAAGAAATATGAGAAAACAATGTTAAATATAACCTAATAAAGATGATAGAGCCCCTTAAAAAGAAAATTAAACTTCCCCTTAAAAAATTGTGGAAAAACAAACAGAAAATTGGAAGAAGTAAATAAACCTCTTAAAAAACCAAGAAAACTAAGAAAAAAAACAATCAAACAGGTGAAGAAAACAGTTCAAACAGTTCAAGACTTGAAAACTGAAGTAGAGGCAATAAAAAACACAAATTAAGGACATTCTGGAAATGGAAAAATCTAGTAAAACAAACAATAATTACAATGCAAGCATAACCAACAGATTATAAGAGATGAAAGAGAGTTAAAGATACAATAAAGGAATTGGATTCATCAGTCAAAGAAAATGTTAAATCCAATAAATCCTTAACACAAAACATCCAGGAAATCTAGGACAACATTAAAGACTAAACCTAAGAAAAATAGGAATAGAAGAAGGAGAAGAACTCCAGGTCAAAGGCAAAGAAACACATTCAACAAAATCACAGAAGAAAACTTTTCCACTCTAAAGAAAGATATGCCTATGAAGGTACAATAAACATACAGAACATATAATAGACAGGACCAGAAAAGAAAGTCTCCTCTCCATATAACAATCAAAACACTAAACATATAGAATAAATAAAGAATATTAAGAGCTACAAAGGAAAAAGCCCAAGTAACATATAAAGGTAGATCCAGCAGAGTTACACTTGACTACTAAATGTAAAATCTTAAAGCCCCTGGTAAGATATGTTGCAGACACTAACTGACCATAGATGCAAGACCAGACTAGTATACCCAACAAAGTTTACAATTGTCATAGACAAAGAAAGCAAAATATTCCATGACAAAACCAAAGCTAATCATTACTTATCTACAAATCCAGCATTATAGAAAATGCTAGAAGGAAAACTTCAAGAAAAGGAACTTAGCTGTACCCACAAAACATAGGCAAGAAGTAACCACACACCTTACACTAGCAAACCCCAAAGAAAGAAAACACACAAATACTACCACTGAAAAATAACATTAATAAACTTTCACTGGCCATTAATATCTTTTAATAGTTATATACTCAATTAACAAATAAAATAACACGTTAACAGAATGGATATTCATACAGGATCCATTCTTCTGCTGCATACAAGAAACATACTTCAACCTCAAAGACAGACATTACTCAGAGTAAAGGGTTGAGACAAGATTTTCCAATCAAATAGACCTCCAAACAAGAGGTATAGCTATCCTAACATCTGTCAAAATGGACCTAAAACTAAAATCACTCAAAGGAGATGGAGATGGAGAAGGACATTTCATACTCATCACAGCAAAACTCCATGAAGACAATGTCTCAATTCTGAACATCTATGTACCCAAATACAAGAGCACCCACATAGTAAAATAATGTAAAAGAAACATTACAAAAGCTTAAATAGCACATCAAAACCCACACACTAATAGTAGGGGACTTCAAAATCCAATTCTTACCAATTGATATGTTTGCCAGGCAGAAATTTAACAGAGAAATGAAGGAACTAACAGACTTCATGACTCAGATGGACTTAATAGACATATACAGAATATTTCACTCAAACACAAAGGAATATACCTTCTTCTCAGCACCTCATGGAACCTTCTCTAAAATAGATCCCATACTTAGTCACAAAGTAAACCTCAACAGAAATAAAAAATTGAAATGAGTACTTGTATCTTATTGGATTACCATGACTTAAAGTTAGAATTCTTCAACAACTATAATTGCAGAAAGGCTAGAAATTCATGGAAATTGAGCAATGCTCACCTGAATCACTCCGGTGTCAAGAAAGAAATAAAGATAGAAATTAAAGTCTTCCTAAATCAATGAAAATTATTGTACAACCTATGTAAACTTATGGGACATTTTGATAGTAGTGCTAAGAAGGAAGTTCATATCTTACATAAAGAACCTGGAGAAATCTTGCACAAGTGACTTAACAGCATCTTAAAGCTCTAGAACAAAGTAAAGCAAACTTCCCCAGGAGGAGTAGATGGCAAGGAATAATCAATTTGAAGGCTGAAATCAATAAAATAGAAACAACAAAAGCAATACAATGAATAAGACAAAGAGTTCATTCTTTGAGAAAAGCAACAAGATAGACAAACCCTTATCCAAACTAACCAAAATGCAGAGAAAGAATATGCAAATTAACAAAATCAAAAATGAATAGGGGGACATAAAAACAGCCACAGAGAAAATCCAAAGAACCATCAGGTCATACTTCAAAACCTGTACTCCACAAAATTGAAAAATTTAAAGGAAATGAACAATTCTCTGGATAGTTACCACATACCAAAATTAAATCAAGAACAGATAAACAATTTAAATAGACCTATAGCCCAAAAGGAAATAAAAGTGTCATCAAAAGTCTCCAAACTAAAAAATGCCCAGAGCCAGATGGTTTCAGCACAGAAATCTACCAGAATTTCAAGGAAGAGCTAATAATAATACTCCTCCAAATATTTCATACAATAGAAACAGAAAAGACATTGCCAAACACTTTTTATGAAGCAACAGTTACCCTGATACCAAAACAACTAAAATGTGAAACTGAAAAGTACATTACAGACCAATCTCCCACATAAACACTGATGCATGATGCAGAAATACTGAAAAAAAAAAACAACTTGGCAAGTTGAATCCAAGAACACATTAACAAAACCACCCACCATGTTCAAGTTGGCTTTATCCCAGAGATGCTGGGATGGTTCAACATACAAAAATCTATCAATATAATCTACCATATAAATAAACTAAAAGAAAAACCCATATGATCATTTCATTAGATGCTGAAAAAGCATTCGATAAAATCCAACACCCCTTTATGATAAAGGTCTTGGAGAGATCAGGGATACAAACAATGTATCTAAACAAAATAAAAGAGTATGTAACAAGCTGACAGCCAATATCAAATTAAATGGAAAGAAACTCAAAGTAAATCCTTTAAAATCAGGAACAGGACAAGGCTGTCCATTCTCTTCATATCTAATTAAAACAGTACTCAAAATTCTAGCTACAGCAATAAAACAACAAAAGAGATCAAAGGGATACAAATTAGAAAGGAGGATGACAAATTATCAATATTTACAGATGCTATAATAGTATATATAAGTGACCCCAGAAATTTTTCTAGGGAACTCCTACAGCTGATAAACACCTTCATATGTGGCAGGATAAAAGATCAACTAAAAAAAATCAATAGCCCTCCTATATATAAATAATAAAGTGGATGAGAAAGAAATCAGAGAAATATCACTATTTACACTAGCCACAAATAATATAAAATATATTGGGGGTAATAATAACCAAAGAATTGAAAGACCTGTATGAAAGAACTTGATGTCTTTGATGAAAGAAATTGAGGAAGACATCAGAAAATAAAAGATCAACAAAGTAAAATTGGCAATACTACCAAAACCAAATCTATAGATTTAATGTAATTCCCATCAAAATTCCAGCACAATTCTTCACAGATCTCAAAAGAATAATACTCAGCTTCATATGGAAAAACAAAAAACCCAGACAGCCAAAACAATGATCTATAATAAAGGAACTTCTGGAGGCACCACCATCCCTGACATCAAGCTCTATTGTAGAACCACAGTATTGAAAACAGCTTGGTATTGTCATAAAAACAGACAGGTGGACCAATGTAATTGAATCAAAGACCATGATATTAATTCATATACCTATGAACACCTAATTTTTGACAAAGAAGCTACAATTATACAATGAAAAAAGAAAGCATCTTCAAGAAATTTTGCTGGTTTAATTGGATGCCAATATGTAAAGCATGCAAATCTATATCCATCCTCACTACAAAACTTAAGTCCAAATGGATTAAAGACCTCAGCATAAATCCAGTCACACTGGACCTCATTGAAGAGAAAATGGGAAGTAGTTTTAAATGCATGGGCACAGAAGGCCACTTCATAAATATAACACCAGTAGCACAGACACTGAGAGAAACAATTAATAAATGGGACCTCCTGAAACTGAGAGGCTTCTGTAAAGCAAAGGACACGGTCAACAAGACAAAATGGCAGCCTACAAAATGGGAAAGGATCGTTACTAACCCCACATTGGACATAATTCAATATATAAAAGACTCAATAAGCTAGACATCAGATTACCAAACAATTCAATCAAAAATTGAGATACAGATCTAAGCAGAATTTTCAACAAAAGAATTCCCAAAGGATAAAAGATACTTAAGAAATTGTTCAACATCCTTAGCCATCAGGGAAATGCAAATCAAAATTATTCTAAGATACCTTCTTACACCAGTCATAATTGCCATGATCAAAAAAAAAAAAAACAATGACAGCTTATTCTGGAAATGATTGGAGTAAAGTGAACACTTTTTACCTGGAAACAAACTAGGTGCTCTTCAACAGAAGAATGCATAAAGAAAATGTGGTACATTTACACAGTGGAGTACTATACAGCAGTAAAAAACAACGACATCTTGACATTTGCATTCAAATAGCTGGAATTGGAAAAAAAAAACATCCTGAGTCAGGTAACCTGGACCCAGATAAACAAACATGAAGTACAATCACACATAAGTGGATATTACCTGTAAAGCAAAGGATAACCCGCCTATAGTCCATGATCCCAGAGAAGTTAGGTAACAAGGAGAGCCCTAAGAGAGACATACATGGATTCCCCTTGGAAAGAAAAACAAACAAGATCTCCTGAGAAAATTGGGAGTATAGAGGCATGACAAGGGAAGGTGGAAGGGGAGGGGAAAAAAGGAGGGAGGAGGAGAACATAGGGAACATGATGCTCAAGAAGGGGGAAGGACAGAGAAGGAGAGTAAGGAAAAAAATATCTTGATAGATGGAGCCATTAAGGGGCTAGCAAGAAACATAGCACTAGAGAAATTTCTAGGAATCTACAAGAATGACTCCAGCTAAGACTGTAAACAACAATGGAGAGGATCCCTAAATTGGCCTTCCCCTGTAATCTGATTGGTGACTACCTTAATTGTTATCATGGAACATTCATCCAGCAGTTGATGCAAGCAGATACAGAGATCCATAGTGAAGCACTGGGCCAAGCATCTAGAGATCAGTCTAAGGGAGAGAAGAGCAGTAATATAAACAAAGGGGTCAAGACTATGGTGATACCCACAGAAACAGATGACCTGAGCTAGGGAAAGGTCACTGACTCTGAATTGAAAGTAGGGGAAGATGCATAGGACCAAACTAGGCACACTGAATGTGGGGGGAAGTTTTGAGGGTTTGGTAGTCTGTGAGGCCACTGGCAGTGGGACCAGGATTTATCCCTAGTCCTTGAACTGGTGTCCTGGTGCACATTCTTTTTGGAGGGATATCTTTCTCAGCCTAGATATAAGGGAAGGGAGCCTTAGTCCTGTGCTCAGCATAGATATAGGGCCTTGGTCCTACCTTGAACTGATATATCAGACTTTGTTGACTTCCCATGGGAAGTGTTACTCTTTCTGAGAACTGGAAAGAGGATGGGGTGGGAGGAAGGGTGGGGTAGGATGGGGGAAGGTGTGGGAATGGAGATAGCTATGTAAAATGAGAAAAGATTGTATTAAAATATTTTAGCAATGAAGAAAGGGTTTAATTTCTTGAGAGAATTAATATAAGTAAATGTAGGATATAGTGTTGCCCTCACCACTGATAAAACAAAGTTGAGGAAAATAGACAATAGGAACAAGGAAGTCTCATGTATGTAGGACTTATGAGTTTCTCCTGGGGAGCCATATAGCCTATTGGTGTGGGAGATCCTTCTGTCCATGTGCAGCTTTCATTGGTTAATGCATAAAGAAACAGTCCTTATCTGTTGATAAGGCAGAATTTAGGTAGGTGGGGATGATGGAACTGAATTCTGGCAGGAAGATAGCAGAGTTGGAGATATGCCATGGATTTGCCAGAGACAAATTCTGGGAATTTTACCAGTAAGCCATAGCCATGTGACAATACACATATTAATAGAAATGGGTTAAATTAATACGTAGGAATTGGCCAGTAAGAGGTTAGAGCTAATGGGCCAAGAAGTGATTAATTAATAGAGTTTCTGTGTGGTTATTTCGGGGTTAAGCTAGCTGGGTGACTGGGAACTGGGTGGCCAGACAAACAAACAGGCCCTCCTTGCAACAGACTATGGTTTATGTTAATGAAGTCTTGGGAGTTAACTCAAGTTCTTCCTAATATTGGGAAATGTTTTCACAGGCTTTGGTGTACATCATAGCTAAAACAAAGCTTTAAACAATTGACTTCTAGAAAACAAAGAATTGGATATTGGTTAAGATAATTGGACAGAACTTTAGAATATAAAAAGTAAAACTAGTAACCTGTTTTTCTGGCAATTATAAAAACTGCTGAGTAAACAGTTATGGTGGAAAGGCTCCTTAATCTGTGAGAAATCTAAAGATAAATATTAACTGCATGTGAGTTTTGGGGGATAGTTTTTTGTTTTTTTAATCTAGAATATGTAAAATATTTAATCATGGAAGGGGTATGGAAAACTTTTTTTTAAACTTGTATTCATTGTAATCATTCACTTAAAAACAGAATGTAACCACGTTATAATTTTTACATTGCTTGAAGGATTTTGCTGGGGTACATAAGCTTTAAGGGAGAATAAAGAATATATAAGCAGAAAGTGGAGAGAATATATAAGCAGGAAGTGGAGATAAGGAAGTCATTAGGAAATAAAAAGAAGGGAAACATTAGGGTAGAAGAACAGAGCAGAAAAAGAAAAGAGTAGACCAAGAAAGAGAAAGAATAATAGAAAGAAAAAGAAATTTCTTTCTTCAGAAAAGAAGTCTGTGTTTTTATTGCTAACTTTGCATCTTGTTCCCAGTCTCTATGACCTGCAGAAGGTTGGACCTTCTGCATTTTGGCCTGTAACTTTTGGTTGCAATAGTTTTGTTCAAGGTACTATTGTCAAATACTATTGACTTGTGACTTCTATTCAAAAGAAAATGACTACATATAGGTTTGTAAGTTGTGAGGCCTAAGATCAAGGTGTTGGTAGATTCTCTGTCTGAACACATACTTCCTGGTTCATAGAGGGCTGCTTATTCTGCTATTTCCTCACAGGTAGGTAGGGTGAGTGATATCTTACCTCTAATTTCTTTTTTTTCTTTACATGCTTTTACTTTCTATTTTCTTTGCTTTAAAACATTACATCCTAGAGATATTCTTTGATCCCTCTAGTCTACTTCTTGAGAAATTGTTGTATTTATATTAGTAAATTTTTGTCATTTCTGTGACAAAATCATAAAAAATACAAGACCCATAATGATAGTATAAAAGACAAAAATCAAAGGAAGACATTTCCCACACATTTGGCCAACAAAATGCAGAATGCTGAACAGAATGTTGGCTCATCGTGGAAAGGCACTTTGCTGTAACCTGATGACATGAGTTCAGCCCCTGGATCCCATAGTAGAAGGAGAAAACCAATGCTGACAGCTGTTCTCCCACCTCTATAAATATAAATACATACATAAGCAATGATTATTTAGTTAGTCTATCTTTTATGAGAGTAGTAATTGCATATATGGAATTACTCCATCTCCCAGACCTGTCATCTCCTAACACTATAATGGAATTTTAAGAGACACATTTTGGAGGGATATTCAGTCCATCATTAAAATAATACTGTGATGGAAAATACATTAATCAATCATTAGTCTGTGAGTCTTTCTAATGATTAAAATGTTTTAGTGGTTCATTTCAGGGTCCATAAAACTTGGAAATGATATCATGTGTGAGAGTGGCCTTAAGGAGCTTCAGACTCTGCACTGGGCATCAAGTGTCCTCTAACTTTTCACCACCCAAGAAGCATAGTAAAGGAAGCCAACTGACTAGTGAGTGTTGCTATGCACTGTTGGGTCCCTTGAGGACAGGGCTTCGCACACCCACTTGATCTGTTTTGAACTCTTGTGGGTGGTTGAAAACAGGAACAAAACCAGGAACAATCTGTGTTTTCAACAATGTTTTTAAGGATGTTTACCCCTAAGCTATGTGGGTTATGGTGATGAGCTTCCTGCTTTTCCTGGCTCGGCCTCCCCTAATGAGGGCTATATATACTGTGTGAGAAAGTGGAATAAAGTCTTGTATGCAGAACCTGAAGTGTGTTGTTTGTTAATACCAATGTCCCTTGCTCAGAAGAACTATAGTTACCATGCTGGCATGGCAAAGTGGAGGTCCCACCGAGATCTGAGAAAGACGGGGTAGCGGATGGGGTTGTCCTAGGCTGGTAAGGACGGATTGGGGTAAAAATGGGATCCACAAGCAGTAAGAGAGACCTGATATATCAGATATGTAAACTGTTAGAACAACAAGGAACTGCGGTGAAGCAGAGAACTATAGAGGATTTTCTTAAGAATATAGCCACAGCAAGCCCATGGTTTTTGACAGATGGAGGTTTGAACATCTCCGATTAGAAACAGGTAAAAAGAGATTTGCAGAAATGGCTGCAAAAGGAGGGTGCCGATAGGTCCCTATATCTACATTTTCGCTATGGCGCCTGGTCCACGATGCCCTGCTTACTGATAAAGTGAGAGTGAGGCCAGAGGTTGCCATGGCTAAAGAAATACTAGAAGAAATACAGGAGGAGGAGACTCGCCGGTCCATAGGATCCACAGAGGAGTCGCATAGGGACCAAAAGGAAATGTCAGGGGTACAGGGGAAACTTTGGAATCTGGCGCAGGACCAAGGCTAGCGCCGAAGTCTGCATGCTTTTGGGCGCAATACCAGATAGCAATAACCTCTGAGTCAGAAAATGGGGAAGACAGTCTCAGCTCTAGTGCAGAGGATAGTTTATCTGCTGAGGAAGAACAGCTAACGCAGGAAATTAAGGTACATCAGAAAAGGATGAAGCGCTGTAAGGCGAAGGATTCCTTATGTGTGCTGTCAGGCCCACCTGCTTATAATGAGGATTGGGGAAGGAGGGAATCCCGTTGGGGACTGACAGATGAGTGGGAGGCCGAAGAGGGCCCAGGAAGAAGAGGAGGTGTCTGCTTTCAGCCCCGGCACACAGTTGCTCTGGGCACAATCCAGGACAAATGCTGAGACAGCATGTGCCCTTGAGTTTTAAGGAGATGAGGCAATTAAAAGAGGACCTAGCGGCATACGGAACTCAGGCCCCCTTTAAACTTGCCATAGTAGAATCTTTTGCGGCATTGAATCTTACACATAGCAATCGGAAGCAGCTATGCTGTGTGGTACTATCAGGAGGAGATTGCTTATTGTGGAGGGGAGAATATCAAGAAAATTGTTTACAAATGGCTAGGTTAAATTCTCAAGCGGGACAGGCACAGCGCAATCTAGACATGCTAACTGGAGCCAGAGCTTATGCTGACTTGGCCAATCAAATTGTGCTTGATCCTGCCGTATATCTCCAAATGGCAGCTGTGGCTACCAAAGCTTGGAAAGCCCTGCCAAACAAGGCTGCGGGAGATGAGCTGTCAAAAGTTTTACAAGGGCCTCCAGAACCATTTCAGGACTATGTGGATAGCCTATTGCAGTTGGCAGGGAGATTGTTTGGTGATGTGACCACAGCTATGCCCATAGTTAAGCAGCTGGCATTTGAGAATGCAAATAAATACTGTAAGGAAGCCTTGCAGCCACATAAGGCAAAAAGCTTAAATGAATACATCCGGATCTGCTGGGATATTGATGGGCACTTCGTTCAGGGTCAGGTGATTGCTGCTGCCATCAGGCCTGGGCAAGGACCCTGGACAATGGGGGATAAAACCTGCTTTAACTGTGGTGCCCTGGACATTTAAAAGAAAGAGAGAGGGAGGGGGGAAACAGAGAAAAAACCCACAGCTCCCTCAGGGAACTACTGACAGACCAGAAAAGTTCCCACAATGTAAAAGGGTGGCCCATTGGGCAGATGGATGTTACACACCTGCCTGCTGCAGGGAAACTTAAGTTTGTTCATGTATCAGTAGACACCTTTTCAGGAGTAATTTTCTCATTCCTTGCATTTGGGAGAAAGAGCAAAAGATGCCATTGCACACTGCCTATCTGCTTTTGCCTATATGGGCAAACCTGAGGTTATTAAAACAGATAATGGCCCAACATATATCAGCAAAAATTTTTTATCCTTTTGTTTATTCCATTAAATTTCCCATAACACAGGCATCCCATATAACCCAATGGGTCAAGCAATTGTGGAAAGAGCCAATCAGACCCTGAAGCAATACTTTCAAAAAATAAAAAGGGGGGAGTTCATATTCTCCCTAGCAACTCAATTGTCCACCATTCTCTTTATTTTAAATTTTTTGACTGTGAATGCTGAAGGGTGCTCGCCTATGGAGCGCCATATACAAGTTAGGGCTCAGAGCCTAGGGTGGGTGCGTTGGAAAGATCTGCAAACAGGAAGATGGATGGAACCAACCCCCTTGTTGGCAAAGGTGAGGGGGGCTGTATGTTTTTTTCCTCCAGGAGTTGATAAACCAATTTGGGTGCCAGACCGGTACATAAGGCCAGTGACTCAGGATGAAGATGGCGAAGCTCCTTCTGTGTCAGGTAACAACAACAGAATCACGGGTGATGGGGAGTCTGGTGAGAAATAGCCCCCTCTTTCCCTCACTTTTTGCTAACCTGTCATTGGTGAAGGAGTCCTCCTTTCATCATGGATGTTTATTATTGCATAATGCTTCTATTAATCATATTCATAGTAGAGTGACAGGATTTAAAGATAAACTGCATCCCATCCTGAAAGAGGATTTGAAAACAAATATAAGATAAACCTATGATCTCAAGCCTGTTCCTCGGTGTTGGGATGGTGATAGTGACTTTAATCTCTACCCCACAATTATGTGGGGAGAATGTATCACTCAAGAGCCTGATTTGCTAAAAGGTAGGAAAGACATGTGGTGGTATGGCCATAGGCCCGCAATGAAAAATTCCACCTTTCCCAGGTATGAGTAATTGCTTTTAATGCTACTGCCACTATTTTAACCAAACAGATCTTTTTGAAATTTCTCTAAAAATAAATTACACTGCTGGATGCAATATGACTATTTGATCCTCTGCTTGTGTTCTTGCCCCATTTTTCTTTGTATTGTGGAATGGCACTTTGGACGGTGATATTCTTAATTGTTCTTCCAGGATCTGCAACTGAGTAATTGCTGGGATGGTTCTGATGGAGCCTTGATTGTTCGAGTGCTTGCTGTGATTCCTCTGCCAGTGCTGGTGTCTCAAGAACGTCAGGAGATCATCCTTTATCGACAGTGGAGAGACTTTGGGATAACAGCTGCAATTGTTGCTGCTATTGCTGTCACTGCCAGTGTGGCTATGGTTGCTGGAGTTGCTTTTTGCAGACAGCTGTGACTGCAGAGACTGTGGATCAGCTCTGAAAGGGTTAGCGAGTCCCTGCAGACACGGAGTGCTTTGGACTCTCATATTGGATTTGGACTTTTGAATTTGGATTGACGGACTGTGCTTTTGCAGGAGTGGGTGGATTCCCTTTGGCTCCTGCAACAAATGTCTTGTATGTTACACCTGCTAATGTAAATGCTTCTGATATGGTTAAACAGTTAAATGCATATCTGCAGACAGCTCATCATATTGTTAGTAGTAATAGCACGTAGGTCCCTGCTGTGTCTGGATCCAGTTGGTGAAATGCTATGGCCCAGCTTGGGGGCTGGGTCCAGCGATTGTCTGGAATGCTCTTACTTGCACTGATATTGCTATTGGGGTTGTCTGTTTTTGAATTCTCTGCCGCTTTATGCGGCAATCCCACATACAGTACACTGTCACTTGACAAATGTTGCTCAGGCTGTCTTATGGTAATCAGGAAGCACCCCAAGTCTGGCTGCAGATGCTGCAGAAGTCATGAGGGATCCCTATGATGGGCAAATGTCCTGGTATAGAGAGCTCACCTAAGACAGGGATTAAGGCCTCCTGTAGATGGGTAAGAGTCTCTATCTGGGGGAGTCCTAAGACAGGGGCTCTCATGCTTTTAAAATAAAAAGGGGGGGGGAATTGTTGGGTCCCTTGAGGACAGGCCTTCACACCCCTACTTGTTCTGTTTTGAACTCTTGTGGCTGGTTGAAAACAGGAACAAAACCAGGAACAATCTGGTGTTTTCAGCAATGTTTTTAAGGATGTTTACCCCTAAGCTATGTGGGTTATGGTGATGAGCTTCCTGCTTTTCATGGCTCGGCCTCCCCTGCTGAGGGCTATATATACTGTGTGAGAAAGTGGAATAAAGGCTTGTCTGCATAACCTGAAGTGTGTTGTGTGTTAATCCCAACGTCCCTCGCTCAGAAGAACTCCAGTTGCCATGCTGGCATTGCAATGTACTGCAGAAGTTGAGTCCAGAGGAATCTATCTACAGTACAGGGGCCAGACACTGAAGAGGTCAGTCACGCTGCCCTGCAGAGTCTGGGAACCTGGGAAGCTAACACTGTTGCAAGAGACACAATATGTGGAAGCTGCCTGTACTTCTTTAGCTCAGCATCTACTGCAGGTATTGATGAGAAACTTTGGTGAACCTGGAAGGAGAAACGGTTCCCTCTGTTATTTCTTTCTTCTTACCTTTTATTTATTTATCTTAATTTTTAACTAAATTTATCCATTCATTTAACTCTCTTTCTTGTTATGTGTGTGGTGGGGGTGTACATGATATGTGTACATGTGGAGGTCAAAGAATAACTTCCA
This sequence comes from Ondatra zibethicus, assembly GCA_004026605.1. Classification (NCBI taxonomy): domain Eukaryota; kingdom Metazoa; phylum Chordata; class Mammalia; order Rodentia; family Cricetidae; genus Ondatra; species Ondatra zibethicus. The sequence continues at coordinate 48,428 of PVIU01007974.1, read as the reverse complement.
GGAGTTGATTCTCTCTTTCCACCATGCAGGTCTCAGGATCTGAACTCAGGTCATCAGGCTTGGAAGTAAGCACCTTTTCCAACTGAGCCATGTCACCAACCCTTCTTTTTAGCCTGCTCATTAAAGATCTAAAAGAGTGATTCCATGACTTTGATCTAAGCTTATCACATGACTGTGGTGAGTGTTAAGCATCAATCTTCCTTAGTTTCTATTACTTTATTTTTAGTTTTGAATTTCAAAACAATATTTTCCCAACAGCAAACCCTCCTTTAACTATCATTAATTTGTTTTTTTTTTTTTGTACTCACAGAAACCAAGTCTGTAAATAAGCTCTTACACCTAAGACCTAATCTAAATATTCAAGTGCAAGGTCAAGAATTTATTTTTTTTTAATTTTTTTCCCTTGGAAAATCAATTTACACACACACACACACACACATACACACACACATATGAAACCCCATTAATTAGGCTATTTGAATACTTCCTTATAATAGAAATAAATAAGACTAAGTGGATTTTTAAATTTTAACTTTTAGTTTGTTGCCAATGACTTCTGAAGCACTTCCTTTTATACATCATGACTCTAAGAGGAAAAGACTTGCAAAGTGCTGTCTAAAAATTTTTGAGTACTTTGAAAAGACAATATACTAACAAAATATGAAAGACATTGTGTTGACATAATTAAATCATTCTGAATCCTCAGGTTGATAGGCATCATGCTGAAATATGTGCAGAGATTTGCTGTTAGGAAGTCATAGGGAAGAGGCAATTCTTCAGATGTAAAGTGGCTGTTTTCATTGAAAGGCTCAAGGGATAAACAGATGTTGATGAAATGCCATTTCTCATTTTTACAGTTTTCAGATTTTCTTTTATTTGTAACTGCAGGTATGCTTGTGTGCTTCTGTGTGGGTATGTGCATAGGTGTGCACATGCCTATGTGACTCTGGAAGAGGTCATTCCAGGTGGATCTGAGCACTTGCATCAGAAGGCTTAGAGCCAAACTTAGTTCCTCTATAAGAGTAGTATAGACTCTTTAAGTGCTTAGCCATGTCTCCAGACACATTGTTACACATTTTGGAAGGAAATAAGTTTATGTTGCCTAAACCATGAGACCAGAATATTTAACCACAAGCATTATGAATGCTACTATATAAATGCATTCCTTACTTTGCCTTTGTGGTAACATTATACAAACATCTGTATGTTCTTATAAAAAGCTGATAAATGGCCATGGAACAAAGTATAAAACATATGTATCCTATCCCTGTTAGTGAGGAAGAAGCTGCATATAACAAGAAAATAACAATCTTGGTCATACTAAAATATTCTTAGTATTATATTATGCCTTAATAATGATTAGTAATTTTTCTTTAAATTTGTAGTAGAAAGTTCAGTTTCATGACTTTATAACTCAACTTTCCATCTTCTCCTCTAAGCTTGTGATAATATTTTAACTCTTCTTATTGTCATGATGTGATATATATACAGTTTCCATCTTAAGAGAAAGCAAAATACTGCATTTGATGTCTAGCATTTACAACATGTACATACAGCTCTTGATAATTCCCAGTAACACATGGACTCAAAAATTTACAATCTTAGTAAATATATTTTAAATTTTGAAGTAAATGAAGCTATGTTTGTTTAATATTATGCTTGTACTTGTACCTATGTTTACCCACAGCACTTTCCAGTTTCTCCGTGAAATACTGTTTCCTTCATGAAGATAAAATAATTTATTCATCCCCTTCATTGTATTTTTTCAATGACCACAATACTGCAATGGTTCGACATAGTCACGTGCGTTCATGTTGCCTGTGCCAGCATTTTCCCCCAAGTTCATATAAAGATCTGCAGCTGTTGTCAGGTAGCACAGGGGAATCATCAATCAGCCTGATGTTGTAAAACTGCTCTTTGAAGAGGACTGAACAAATTCTTCCCATAGGAAAGTTTGAGTTCTGTTGCTCTACTCCATCAGTAATGTGCTGTGTTTACAAGGTGTAGGTCTTGCTCCGCTGGTAAGGGCAAATTAAATAGTGACTGGAAAACTAATGCGAAATTCACAAACTCCTGTGTTCTGATCATTGTGGTTTTCTATTATGGAAATTCGGTTGTTGTTGTTTTTTACTTACATATTTCTTTTCAGTTAGTTTTCCTTTTATTGCTTTCTGATACTACAGATTTTTTTTTCAGTTTGTGACTTTTTATTATGTACTTTGTGTTATATTGAGTCTAAATTAGGAGCTTACTTATCTATTATTTATGAATTCATTTCACTGTTAGTGCTTTCTGTGTATTGTCTACATAAAGATCTCTGCAACAGAAACAAAAAAATATTTTCAAGTTTTACTTGAAGCCTCTATCCTTTTTTAAATGTCCCATACATCTAAAATACTGCATATCTATGTTAGCTGTTCTACTGCTTGGTTTTACTCTAAATATGCAATTAGCCTAGATGTTGATCAACAGAAAAAGAAATGAAATACAAAATAGATGCAGTAAGTTGACCAGGCAGACCTTACATCTGTGATCTTCCTGCTTCAGGCTTGCCAGAAGCTTGAATTACAGACCTGTGCCACCTTAAGAAGCATAGATGAAGAATTAAATAGCATCAGTTAGCCTATCCCATGCCTTACTGTGAGAATCACTCCATTGTTGTAGGCTATGGATGTCTGAATGTTCCGGGAAAAAGCCAATGCAATATTTTTACATCATTTATGTAGCATTGTGATGTATACATTTTGTATTATTAAATATGTCCTTTGATAATTTTACTCAGATATATAAAGCAGTTTGATCATACTTGCTATCCTATTTTCTTAATTCCATTTCATCTTTGTCAACTCTCTTTTTCTTTCTACAAATCCGTTTATCACATTCCTGTTTGTTTTATGATCCATTAACCACTGGCTTGGTCACATACTGGGGTGCAACAGGATTACCAGTATGTATCAAAAGTCACCCTCCTCCAGAATCCATCAGTAACCAATAGACCAGAAGTGTGAAGTTTGGCCAATTAGTCCCTTCCCTATCTATGACTGCCTATACCATGAGTAACCAATAGACCAGAAGTATGAAGTTTGGCCAGTTAGTCCCTTCCCTATCTGTAACTGCTGATTGACAAACCCTGTCTTGTGCTGGTTCTTTGCGAGTTCAGAACTAAAATTGCTGTGCCATGCCAAAAGGCAACATCTATAAGGCTTATCCTTTTCATTCTACTCTTACATTTTTATGCACACATCTTCCACCATGTTACCAGAACCTGAGGTATGAGATGTGTGTAGTGTTTAGGGCTAATCATTCAACTGTCCCTTATTCTCAGAACCTTGAATAGATTTCAGTCTTTGCATTCACTGTTTTTCACTGTAAAGAGAAGCAGAAAGGAGCATTTATCTATAGGCATAAAAAGAACTATTTGGAAGATAGTTTGACACTATCATTTACAAATTTTTCACCATGAGCTGTCTAGTCACTGAATTTTAGTTGTATTTATAATACAAGGGACTAATTCCCTCTTATAGAGCAGGCATCAAATCTTAGCTGATGGTTTGTGTCACATAGTAGTCATGATTGTCCACATAGTAGTAATGCCACTATTGTACCAATGGTGATCATGTCTTGCCTGACAGGTTGGTATTGTTGTTCATAGTTTCAGAGCAGCATGCATAGCACCTTCTGGCATTATGAAAACTAGCCAGTGTTTTCTGAGGGAGAGGGAGAGGGAGAGGGAGAGAGAGAGAGAGAGAGAGAGAGAGAGAGAGAGAGAGAGAGAGCAATTGTTAGGACATGAACTTGTTAAATGGTCAAGGATAGCCTTGAATGCCTGATCATCTGACTTCCACCTTCCATGTTCTGATGTTGCAGGCACCATCATATTAGGTTGATGCAATTCTGGGACTTGAACTCAGATCCCTGTATTTCAGGTATGGTGGTCTGGATGAAAATGTCGTGAATAAACTCATAACAAATGGCATTATTGGAGCTGTGGCCTTGGAGGAAATGTGTCACTGAGGGGTAGGCTATGAGGTTTCATAAGCTCAAGCCAAGGTTAGTGGTTCATTCTTTCTTCCTGTTGCTGCTGATCCATATGTAGAAACTTCAGCTCCTTCTACAGCACCAGGTCTTCCTGAATGCCACTGTACTTTCCACCATCATGATAAATGGACTAAATTTCAGAACTGTAAGACAATTCCAATTAAATACTTTTCTTTGTAAGACTTGCCACAGTCATGGTGTCTCTTCACAGCAATAAAATCCTTACTAAGACACCAGGCAAGATCTCTAACAATTAAATTACATACTTATTTTATTTTCTAGTTAAAAACCTGAATATGTGTCTATGGTATGGTGTACATATTTTAATTTACAAAATTCCATAAAGTGCAACACATCCATCTTCCAGATTTCATTCCTCTGAGTACCCTTTGGGTTACTCCCTACAGGCAACAGTTTTTGATTATAGAAAGAGCAAGTAGGACATCTTTTTATAATTTCCTTGTTGCCATGTAGTAGAAAACTCTTTAAACCTTTGCTATTGATATGATGTATTTTATGAAATTCAGAAGCTTGCAACACACTTCCAATCAATAATTGATCAGTTTCTGCATTACCTTGTGCTAGAGGACCAGGCAGACCTGTATGGGATCGGATGTGTGTTATGTATATAGGACAAAGCCTATTCCTGATTATGTCTTGCACCTAGATAAATAATGAAGTCAATTCCATATCATAGTCCCCTTTGTGTGCTGTTATTACCATTAATGAATAAAGAAACTGCCTTGGCCTGTTGATAGGGCAGAGCTTAGGTAGGTGGGGAAGATAAAAGTGAATGCTGGGAGGAAGAAGGCAGAGTCAGAGAGATGCCATGGAGCTACCAGAGTCAGACATGCCAAATCTTTGCCAGTAAGCCACTGCCACATGGCAATATACAGATTAATATAAATGGGTTAAATTATTATAAGAGTTAGCCAATGAGAAGCTAGAGCTAATGGGCCAAGCAGTGATTTAAATAATGCAGTTTCTTTTAATTATTTTGGTTTTGGATGGCTGGGGCGAACAAGCAGGCCCTTCTCCAACAGTAAATGGATGAATAATATTTCAATCAAGAAACTATTCCTCTCTAGGTAGAGTGGTGATCCTCACTCCTTGGAAATCACCATGTTTATGTTTAACTCAGGGTGGAAACATAATTGCATAATGTCGTAAAGGTCATAATTCCTGTACTTTCAACCATCCTGCCTCATCCTGAGTAGGTGAGACTACAGGGTCTCCACCTGCTAGACAGTATTTTTGCACTCTTCTTTGTCACTATTTTTCATCCCTAATTTAATATACTTTCAGCTGAGAGAATTTTGTCTTAAAATTTTCCCAGTATAGACTACAGTAGTGATTATTCTCCTTGTTTTCTTTCATATACATTAAGTTTATTTCTCCTTTGTACTGATAGTTATTTTGCTAGATATGGAACTCTGAATTTGATATTTTTCTCCAACAATTTTTTTTGATTTATGCCTTGATTTTTTTTACTGGATAATTTAAAAATAATTTTTTTACTTTCTTTGCATGATAATTTTTTTGATGGTAATTTAGCTATTATTTTAAAAGACTCTTTTCCAGCTACAAAATTTGTTTTATCTTTGATTCTTGCCAGTCTGATAACATGTGCTTTTTGAATATTTTTTTGTAATTTATTTTGTGTGAGATCTACTGTGTTTTTGGAATCCATTTTTCATCAAGTTTGTGGGCTTTAATCATTACTTATACAGATAGCTGTCTGACTTGTTCCTTTCCACTGGCTTCTGAGTCTGTCTTCATGTGTAAATTAAACTTTATAATCTGAGTCAAGTCTTTGTACACTTTAAAGTTGAAATTATTTTCTGCCTTTTTTTTTCAACGTGATTTTTCATTATCAGTTCACCGAAATGAAAATCCACTGGATTTTTTTCTAATATCTCCATTATGTTATTAAGCTCAACTAGTAAAATTTGACTTTTTGATTTGGTACTCTCACTTCTAAAGTCTGTTTTAAGGTGCATATTCTATTGCTCTATTATTATTTTCTATGTTTCTTTAATTACAGGTGTGGTTTCCTTCACCCCAGTAAATCTATATTTAGATAATTATTGTATTTTCTCTCTCAGCTTCAGTAATCTTGTTACATTGCTACTTTTCTTCCCTTAAAATTGGCTCTTATATTTTTACATGTAATATAACTTTTGTTTTATTACTTGTTCAAGATAAAATTTCATTCTTTTATGCTGACCTGGAACTATCTATGTACCACAGACTGGTTAAGAACTTACCATACTCATTCTTCAGTCTCCCCAAAGCCAGGATTATAGGTGTGTACTCCTAAGGTTGTCTATGTGTGTATGAACTACTGTAAATTATATACTGGGTGAACTAGAGGCAAGAGGAGAAAGAAGAAATTTATGCGAACTTAAAATGATTGTTTTTGCTTTTGCAGATGAGTAACTTTGACAGATTCAGACTGTAAACACTACTTCTCTATTGAGGGAAGATTCTTGTTTTTGTCCTATGGAATGATGATGTGAAGGTCAGGACTGATAGTTGTTCTCATGCAAATACTGTGTAGGGGTAGACATGAGAATGGGAAAGAGGTTATGTACATGTTTTTGGGTCCTCTTCTCTAGATATCCACTTCACACAATTCTTGCTCACACCCCATCATCTCTGATGCTGTCTCCCTTCCCTAATTCATGTGAATAGAATATGGCAAGATTTCTATGAGAATATCAAAACTCAATGTTTTATTCATGGATTTAAACCCATCAGTGTGGAAAAATGTTTAAGTCTTGAGTTAATATGCACTGCTAACACAAGCATGGCCTTATAAAGATCAATGTCTCAGACACATGGGAATGACAAAACCTCCCTTGGGTCATGCTTAGGAGAATGACAAGGCCCTCTGTTGGACAGAGAATATACAATGACTGAATATTGGTCTTTAGCATAATTAATAAGTCTGTACACAAAGTATTGACCACAGCTTCCTAATTCTGGATGACTGAGCCTTAGAATGCTCCTCTACAGAGACCCCTACTTAGATTAGATAACTACTTGGTTTGTTTGTTTTGCATATAATAATAGTATTTAGCTTCTGGGCCACTACTGATGAGTTTTCACTCAATTTCATCATGTCTATGCATGTATCATTTCTTCATTCCCAGTCACGTCAGTTCCAAAGTCTTCCAGGTCACAGCATACAAGAATAGAAGTCATAAGCTGAAGTTTTTTATGTTTCCTCTGAGAATTTCTTTCTAAAATCTACTTGCCTCTTCCAGAAACCCCAAGGTGACATTTTTTAGAATTTAGCTCAGAGTTTTTGTCACGAACATTAGGATTGTTGGGTGGTGTTTTAGGTACTGTTCTATTGCTATGAAGAAACACCATGATCAAGGCAACTTTTATAAAAGAAAGTATTTAATTAATGATTTGTTTATAAGTTCAAAGATAGTCTACTATCTTCATAGTGGGAAACTTGACAGTAGGAATAGCCGACTTGGTGTTGGAGAAATAGGTGAGTACTGCATCGTGTTCTGAAGACAAAGAGAAAGAGAGTCTGGGCCTAAAATGAGCTTTTGAAACCTTTAAGCTTGCCCCCTAGTGACATGCTTTCTCTGATAAGGCCACACTTCCTTATCATCTTAATTCTTTTAAACAATTCCACTCCCTTATGACTAAGTGTTCAAATATATAAACCTATGGAGACCACTCTTATTCAAACTAGTACACCCTACTCATTCCCCATAGGCTTGTAGCTTTATAATATGCAAAAATACATTCAGTTCAACTTCAAAAGTCCCCATAATCTTTCAGTCTCAATGCTTCTTAAAAGTTCAAAGTTAAGTCTCTTCTGAGACTTGTGGCAACCTTTTAACTACAACCCCAGTAAAATCAAAATAAAAATTTGATCATATACTTCCAATATATATTGTCACAGAATGTACATTACCATTCTAAAAGAGAGAAAGGGAGCATATTGACAAAATACTGAAAAAAAAAAAGATTGAAAACCAGTTGGGCAAACTCAGAATTCTGCATCTCTGTGTCCGATGTGAAAGTGCTCCTTAGATTTACAATTTCTTTCAGTTTTGTTGACTATGACGTATCTATCTCTCTTTGATTTATTTCACACACTATTGGAAGGTATCTTATGAGTCTGGCATCTCAAACATCTTGGGGTCTCCAATACAATTCAAGTTTTACCTTCAAAGTTTCATGCAATGGCTTCTCTGGTCCTCTTTTGAGGGGCTTCACAACCACACATCTGGCCTCAGTGGCTTTTATTTGCCTTGAAGGGAGATTCCATAAACCCTTTCATGTATTCTTGACTCTAAAGCCAGAAACACAAGGCATAATCTGCCAATTTCTATTGTTTAATGGGACTGGGACATGATACCATCCTCCAATTACACTTGCTTCAAATTTCTGTTATTGATGTTGTTCTTCATTGCTTAAACATTTCTTTAATTTCTTTTTATGATTTAGAATCTTAGCTGAGTGGAGTCTTGTACTGCAATCAGCATCAGTCTTTTCTTTATACTTCTTACCTTTTTGAGCACAGAAATTAGTTTCATATATTTTATGGTATTACTTTTCTTATCAAACTATACACTTTGTATTTCTCCTTGCCCATATGCTCATTTTCATCATAGAACTGCATAAGAGTGACAAATAGTAGTCACATGACAGTCAATATGGGGCTGCCTTGAAATCTCCTCTGCCAACACCATTAATCCAAAATTCTTCAGTTTAGCCTCAAGAAAAAATTTAGGACAAGGGTAGGCACATTATGCATCAAAATATCATAAGAATAGTTCCTAGGTCACTTATTAATATTTTCTCCCTCTTAAATTTCTTGAGCTGGGCCACACAGTTTAAATTTCCCTCAACACTATTTCCCATGCTCCTATGAGGATGGCCCATTAAATCATGCTTAATGTATGCAAAAATTTTTTTTTTCTAATCCAAAGCCACAAGGTCTTCCATATTCCTCCAAACAGCAGCATGATCAGGCTTGTCATAGCAATGCACCATTCCTGGTAGCAACTTCTTTCTAAGTTAATGTTTTATTGCTGTCAAGAGACACCATGGCCAAGTTGGCTCAAAAATAAATCATGTAATTGGGGACTTGTTTACAGTTTCAAAAGATTAGTCCACTAACATCATGGAAAAAAAACATGGCAACAGGCAAATACACATGGCACTGTAGTAGTAACTGAGAGCTTTACATCTTTATCCACAGGCAGCAGACAGAAAGACATTCAGCCTGGCATATGATTTTGAAACCTCAAAGCCCACACCAGTGACATACTTCCTCCAACAAGGTCACACCTGCTCCAAAAAGAGAACACCTCCTAATCCTCTCAAATAGGGCTATTCTTGAGAAACTAAGTATTCAAATACATGAGTCTATGAGGACCATTCTTATTCATAACAACACAGAAGTACATTCAGTTATTCCACAAAAGGCAATAATATCTTCCCTATACAATAATGAAACATTGGTTTGAAATGTATTTCTTATAAAGAAATTGTTGATTCTTAAGACAGTATTTCTAAACAGTAAAGTCTTATTCAGAGGAAATTTACTTATCCTAGCAAATGACACATTTTCTAAAATATATTTTGAAATCTTTATTTGGAATTGCCTTGGGAGTCTATGCTTTTTTAATTATTTGAGAATTATAATTTATGTGAATATTAATTGCTCCTGATCTCAGTAGAAATTTTCATGTTTATAAGATAAACAAAAACTTATTTGGGGTTAAATTTTAAAAGACACAGAATTACATACTCTTAAATTGACGTGAGGGCAATTCTAACTCTCATTATGACTGTGTCTGAGGTTGCAGCTTCTAAGGGTTTCAACAAGCTTAAATGAGGTCATAGAAATGAGGTACCCCAAACTCAAGTAGGAATATTACCCTACTAATAACAGAGAGACAAGAGTCCTCTTACCACATAAAAACATGGAAGGTAGACCCTGTGAGCACAGAGAACCCCTCCCCACACAGGATTACTCCTATAGCCCTTTATGCCAGCCTCCCAGTCCCAAAGCTTGAGGAAATAAATGCACATTTTGAAGCTACACTACAACACAATGACCTGACTAATTCACATTGTATTCTAAGTGTGTCAAAATGCTGATAATTATAGCACTTTTTGCTATAATAATATAACATCTATAGTCAACAATAGGATAATAATAAAAGGCAGGGAAAAACAAATTTGGTGAAGGTGTTCAAAAGTGAAAATGTTTTGTCTGTCAGGAAGACATTTCATCAGTGTAGTCTCCATGCTAAACTAGACACTGAGAGGGAGAGCAGCACAGAGGACCCTGTGCTCACTGAACCAGACATTGGGAGGGGAGAACAGGCCCATACTTTAATGGCATCATCTTCTCTGTTTCACATTATTGTGTAAAAATCTAATTTTGTTAGATTTTTTTCAAAATGACACATCCCAACTTGGGATTTAATTGTAGAACGAACTAAAAATAACCAACTTGTTGTTTGCCAATTTCAATTCCTTGGAAACTTTGGCTATGTGTGAGTCTCTGTTTTAATTAGATATTTACTACTTTATTCAAGAACTCTTTGATCTTAATGTGAAAACATATTATTTATTTGGAGTAAATCTGCAGACACATTGCTTCTAGAGCTTAGGAGAGTTAAGAAAAAAATCACTAATTATTCTGTCACCTTGCAGCTGGGACCTCAGATGTAGATACTTTTGCATGTGTATACATGTGTTTAGGTCCACTGAAAGAATGACATATTATGTCACCAGTGATAAAAGTAGGATCAATCCCCTTCCTAAAGTCTTTTGTAAGATCCGAATATGGCCTGAATCTGTCAAATGGATTTAAGGAACCCAGGTGTCAAGGAGGAGACAAATAAGCCTGCCCTGCATCCTATTAGCACAGTGACCAGATGTCTGCCTTGTCCATTGTGGTCACTTTAAAAGGTAACACTGGGGACTTGCCATCTTGAAAATGAAAGGTAGTCCTGAATTCCTGCATGTTGTATCAGGATGGAAGAAATATCTGATCAAAAACTGGTGTAGGAGGTTCTTCTGTCTATGTGTTGCTTTCATTGGTTGAATAAAGAAACTGCTTTGGCCTTTTGTTAGGGCAGCACTTAGGTAGGCAGAGTAGACAGAACTGAATGCTGGGAAGAAGGGTAGACAGAGAGCCGCCATGAAGCTGCCAGGTCAGACATACTGAATCTTTCCCAGTAAGCCACAACCTTGTGGTGACAAACAGATTATTAGAAATGGGTTGAATCAAGATGTGAGAGTTAGCCAGTAAGAGGCTAGAGCTTATGGGCCAAGCAGTCATTTAGTTAATACAATTTCTATGCAGTTATTTAGGGTGTAAGCTAGCTGGGCAGCCAGGATGTTAAGCAGGCCCACTCCTCCTGTTACAAAAAACAGATATAAGAAGTAGGTAGGGATGGGGCTACAACCCACATATCACCAGGAGTCTCATTGTTGGATTTCATCCTTGCAAAGACCAACACCAAATGCTTTCTGGATTCTTTTACCTCTCAACAGCAACAAAACCAAGTTGTGCAGCTGGCCAATCATGCAGTGGGGAGGGTTTCTATCCCAGTACCAGCTGGTGATGATTTCATGGCTACCAGCATGAGGAGTGAGAGTGCCTATAAATTTACATGCAGCTAGTGTAGCCACAGACGCCTTCCTTACTCCTGTCTGGAAGCCTCACTAAATGCTAGCCTGAGAAATATCCAGCAGCAGCAATTCTGAAAGCTGCTTGTGTGCCACATAAAGGGTCTTTATCCATCTTCACTCCGCTGCTCTTTGATTTCCATCCAGTTTCCACTCAAATTAAGGTGAATGGGAGTATGGTATATAATTAGGCTTTGTTACACTATTCAATTACTTCATTCACCTTTATCTTATTACCTCTGCGGACATGCAAGGTCAATTTCAGCAGCATTAGAACAGAGATATAGTTAATTTTAAATGAACTGAATATAACCAATAATACACTTGCTTGAGAAAACCTCTAAATGGACCAAAGCTGGCACAGGAACTTTATTCTGTTATTAACGCTGACAGGCATTTACAGTCATGGTGCAGTTGTATGGGTATTCCTTTGTATTTGTTAAAAGCTGCGCAGACATGGGAAATACCGGTGAATCTCCCTTTCACTTCACATTAGCACTTGGTCAATCATAGATTGCAAATTTTCAGTTGTGTAATCATAAGACATCCAAAGGATATGCCACTAACAGGTTTTTCGTTTTGTTTTGTTTGTTTAAACAGGTCAGGAGCTGTTGGCAAATTCTAGCTGCTTAAATTTTTAGAATAGGATGTCAGCAAAAAAATAAATGGATGTGTTTTAATGATTTGTACTATGGAAAATAGAACAAACACCTATGTCTTTCCATAGTAGAAAAGGCTCTAGGTTATTTTTTTCCCCAGGGAAAAAAAAAGAAAGAAAATTCTTGAGCATTTTGTTGAATACGTGTAATTATGGGTAAATAAAATTGGTCTCAAATTAAAGGGCATATGCTTATGAATAAGCTGCTCTGTAGATTACTTTTGTGTACTGGTCAGTTTTCTTTATTGAGAAAATATGTGAGATTATAGTTCTCTGTCACAGAGCAACTCCAATCAAATAGTATACACTATGTCATTTATAAACAGCATATATTTATATAGGTAGAACTGTCTTTGAAGTTTTATGCTTTATGAAAAAGTTTGCTGGATACTATGGGCCTGTAGGGTGAAGATGAATGCCCCAAAGGTACAGAAAAAAATTGGGTGACTGTCCAGTCAGTGAGATGTCTCTGTCATTTCTAGAGTTTGGAAAGTTGCTTATAATGCGCTTCTTGTTTAGTTAGGTAATATTATATCCTTCTGGAGTCTTTGATGGAATTGAAGAATTTATAATTATAGTTTTCCTTAATTATGATAAAAGATAATGTAGATATAAATATTCCAACTGTAATTCTTGCTTGGTACCTGTTTTGTTATATGTAATTTTACTATGTTAAAAGTTAAAATCTTTCTTTTCATTTAAACAGAAAAGGGGAGGTGATGTGGGAGTCCCCTCTGTGGCTGTGATTACTATTAATGAATAAAGAAACTGCTTTGGACCTATAGCAAGGCAGAACTTAGGTAGGCAGGAAAAGCTAGGCTGAATATTGGGAGGAAGAAGGGTGGAGTCAGAGAGATACCATGGAGCCACTGCCAGAGACAGATGTGCTGAAAGTTTGTTGGTAGGCCAGGACCTCATGGTGATGCACACATTAATGAAGATGGGGTAAATTAAGATGTAAGAGTTAGCCAATGAGAAGCTAGAGCTAAGCAGTGATTTAATTAATTCAGTTTCTGTGTGATTATTTCAGGTCTAAACTAGCCGGGCACCAACAAGCGGCCCCTCCTCCAATATATTTATTCTGAGTGCTTCTGGAGAATGGGAAGACCAAGGTGAAGGTCTGATTAGATGTGTGGTGAGGATTTTCCCTATAACTGCAGGTTCTCACTATATAAACCCTCATGGAGGAAGAAATGTCTCTCTTTGTTTAGTCTCAGTGCCATTTATGGGAGTTCTTTCTTCAGGGTCACATGTTCCAATATCATCACATGTGGTTAGAATTTCAATACATGAAATTTGGTGGGACATGCACATTCAGTTGTCTTATTTCTCTTTACTTTATTTATGCTTGCTTTGCTCCTCTCCATTCCTTTCTAGCACAGCTACACAGGGAATTACAGCAATCTCTACCTGGCTATTCCCCAGTTCTTGCTGGGTTTGCCAGCCTGCCAGCTGTATTCTATGGGCTCTGAGCTGGCAGCTCCTCAGGTGTATTGCTTTCTTAGAGCAGGAGCAAAGCTTGGTGGCCAGGGAAGTTTCTCTTAAAGCCCACTTCCCTGGCTGTTTTTAATCTTCCTGATTTCTGACCTTTCATGTGAGTATGTGATCACCTTTTTTGCTTGGTTCTTCAATCAGTTCATCTGATTTTCTTTGATACACATTCCTCTAACATGTCCTTGCTAGCTTCTGATTTCTCTTCATAGCCAGCATCATGACTCTAGTGCTACTAGCTATAAATCCTGGACTTTTGAGTGACCCCAAGTCCCTGTCCTGACTTATTATTACAGTTTTATTCTGTGTTCTTCAGCTGCAACCTAGAGCTGTGCACTCTGAGCTCATCATGAGCTGTGATTATTTGTTCTCCCGCTTTCTTCTTTTCCTTTTCTCCATTTAAGCTATGAAATATTCATGCCTCTAGTGAAATATCTGAAATTATCCACAAAGTGGACGAAATCAGCAAAAATAAAGCAAAATAATTTTCCAGCCAAGAGGCAGTCGTGTGAATATTTCCACATTTTTCTGTTTTTTCTTCAGCATAATTTTGACAATGTTGATGGAAAATATTTTAGAACATCACACATAATAAATATTACATCTTTTATTAACTGTTATGGGTGATTTTTGGCAACTACCTCATGCCATTTTGTTAACTACCCAACACCATTATTCACACCTATAATTTTGCCATTAATGTTATGTCTAAAATATATGGATATAGAAAAGTTCAATAAATACTCTTCTCTATAAATATTTGTCTAAATTTAATATACTTTTCCTACTGATAATAATTGTAGTTATTTAAAAATATATAAATATTTTAAAAGTGCTTCAGCTAAACAGGTATATTATGCTATTGATGGGCAGAGCTGCGGAGACCTGACACGACTAAACAAACAGATGAGTTTGTGTGGTTAGGGAGAACAAGACAGTTTGTGAAAGAAGAAACAATTTGTGTACGCTTACATTTGAACTTGATCCATGCTCAGAAATGTATCCTTCTACACTATGGTCCATATTCACAGTAGGATTTTCACTTATGTTTTATATTTCTAATGTTTGGCTGCATTGAACTGTCTCATTGTTTAATATTTTCTTATTTTTCCATTAAATGAGGGCATTTGCACTTCTGGCTTCTTTTTATGAGATTTTGTTTATTTTTTTGTATAAGAATGTTTGCTTGAATGAATGTCTGTGTATCACATGTGTAATCCCATGTATCTTATCAGATCACCATGACTTAAAGTTAGAATTTAACAACATTAATTGCAGAAAGGCTACAAACTCATGAAAATTGAACAATGGTCAACAGAATCACCCCAGTGTCAAGGAAGAAATAAAGAAAGAAATTAAAGACTTTGTAGAATTCAATGAAAATGAATGTAAAACATACTCAAATTTATGGGACACTTTGAAAGCAGTGCTAAGGGGAAAGTTCCTAGCACTAGTGCCTACAATAAAGCACCTGGAGAAATCTCACACACGTGACTTAACAGCACATCTGAAAGCTCTAGAACAAAAAGAAGCAAACTCACCTAGGAGGAATAGATGCCATGAAATAATCAATTTGATTGCTGGAATAAATAAAATAGAAACAAAATAAGCAATACAAAAAAAATCAATGAGACAGAGTTTGTTCTTTGAGAAAAATCAACAAGCTAGACAAACTTTTACCCAAACTAACCAAAAGGCAGAAAGGGAATATATAAATTAGCAAAATCAGAAATTAGAAGTGGAATATAACAACAGACACAGAGGAAATCCAGAGAATCATCAGGTCATACTTCAAAACACCTACACTCCCCAAATTTGGAAAATATAAAGGAAATGGACAATTTTCTGGATAGGTACTACATATCAAAATTAATCAAGATGAGGAGGAGAACACAGGGGAACATGATGCTCAAGAAGAGGGGGAGGACAGAGAGGGAACCAAAGAAAAGAGTTATCTTGATAGACATAGCAATTAAGGGGCAAGCAAGAAACATGACCCTAGGGAAAGTCCCAGAAATCCACAAGGATGACCCCAGGTAAAAGTCTAAGCAGCAGTGGGGAGGGTGCCTATACTGGCTTTCCTCTGTAATCAGATTGATGACTACCTTAATTGTCATCATAGAATCTTCATCCAACAATTGATGGAAACAGATGCACAGATCCACAGTGAAGTACTGGACCAAGTTTCCAGAGACTAGTTCAAGAGAGGGAAGAGTGAGCAAAGGGGTCATGACCATGATGTTGATATCCACAGAAACAGCGGACCTGAGCATGAAAGAGCTCAGTGACTCTGGACTGAAGGCAGGAAAACCTGCATAGGCTCAAACTAAGCCCAATGAATGTGGGGGACAGTTGGGAGTCTTAGGTAGTCTGTCAGGTCACTGGCAGTGGAAAAAGAATTTGTCCCTAGGGCTGGAACTGGCATCTTGGAGCACATTCTCTTTAGAAGAATACCTTGTTCAACCTATATATATGAGGGAGGTCCTTGGTCCCAGCTCAAAATCGTGTGTCAGATTTTATTGATTCCGAATGGGAAGCCTTACCCCTTCTGAAGAGCTGGTGAGGGCTGGTGTGGAGGGAAGGGTACAGTGGGATGAGGGGAGTGTGTGGGAATGGGGATAGCTATGTAAAATGAGAAAAGACTGTATTAAAAAAATTTCTTTCATTGCAAAAGAAAACATTAGAAATAAAAATAATTTAAAATTATTTTCTTTATTTTTGATAATATCCAATGAAATCTGATTATATCAATCCTCAAATTCCTCTAGAGCCCCCATCTTTATAAACAACATTTATATATTATATGTGTTTCCTTCCTTCCCTCCTTCTTTTCTTCTCTCTCTCTCTCTCTCTCTCTCTCTCTCTCTCTCTCTCTCTCTATTCCCAGTCCAGTTTGTGCTGTCCATTTGTGTATGGGTCTGGGACTATCTTTGAAACATGGGAAAAATCTATCATTAGCTACATTCTCAATAATGATTTATTTTTCTTGTCCCAGTAGCTGTCCACTGCCAAAAGTGCCTCATGTAAGGTTTGAGGCCTGGAGAGGTCCTCTTCCATATATGTAGGAATTTTTGTTGATTTGATCTTGTTCAGATCTTGTATGAGTAACCACAGCTGTGGCAAGTACAAGGATGTGATAGCCATGTCAAGTCCAAGAGACAGTACTTGATAGCACTTCTCCCTGTCTCAGCTCTTATATTGTTTCCATTTCTACTTCCCCAGTGTTTCTTAGACCTTGATAGTGATATGGGGTTAATGTAGATGTTCCATTCAAAGCTGAACACACATCTCTTATTCTCAGCATTTTGTATGCATCTCTCCATTGACCTTTTCCCATTAAAAGTAGAAGCCTCTCTGGCTAATGTTGAACACATCCTAGGTCTGTGGGTACTCTTGTTGGTTGTTTACTCTTTTGCTTTTGTGGGAGTAGGGTACCATTCGGCTCCCAAATAAATCACACACGAAAGCTTATTATTACTTAAAAATGCCAAGTCTTAGCTCAGCTTGTTGCTAGTTAGCTTTCCTTAACTTTTCCCATCTGCTTTTTGCATATGGGCTTTATCTTTCTCTATTTCTGTATATCTTGTCTTTACTTCTTACTCTGTGTCTGGCTGTGTACCTGGCTCCTGATGTCCTCCTTTCCTTGTTCTACCTTGTTCCTTCTTTTTCTCCTCCCAGATTTCTCCTATTTATTCTTTCTGCCCTCCAACTCTGCCTATCCTTTCTCCTGCTTGCTATTGACCATTCAGCGCTTTCCTAGACAATCAGGTGTTTTAGACAGGCAAAGCATCACAACTTCATAAAGTAAAACAAATGCAAAAGAATGCAGCACATCTTTGCATCATTAAAACAAATGTTCCACAGCATAATCAAATGTAAAATACCTTAAAATAATATTCCACAACAGTGTACAAATATAGATATTATTCAGAAGGAAAAATGTACTTTTAATCTGAAAAATAAAATAGGTTCCAACAACAGTGTAAAATGTTTGCTTACTTGTTTCAAACCAACTTTCTCAAATCTTAATCAATATCTATAAGAATGCTTTTTATATTAAAAAATTTGAATTGGCAAACTGAGCATGGGAGTGTAAGTATATAATCCCAGAATTTAGAAGGCAGGCAGAAGGCAGCCTAGCCTGAGTTACATAGAGAGTTCCAAACCATTTTAATCTACTTGAGACCCTGTCTCAAAATTAAAATAAATAAGTAAAATTTAAAAAAGAAAAAACATCAAAATTACCTCACAGTCTTTGTATAGTATAATACAGTGTTAATTAATGCTTAACATCTTTAAAGTTATCAAAACTTTATATAAACGTCCATAATTCCTTACATAAGTTCTAAGAGTGCCTTAACGAACACTCTCCAGCATAAAGACTAGCTTTTCATTATAGTAACAAAACACCTCTGTCTCGCCAGATTTCCCTCTGCTACCTGGAAATCCCTGACATCTCTGTGGACACTTACCTCCTCACACTATTAGATCAAAGTGAGAATAAATAACAATTTCAGAAAAATGTGCCGTGCCAGCACGGCCAGGATACCGAGCCCCTGCGGAGGCTGTCTGGATTGAAGTAACACATGGAGTCCTTCTTATGGTGGAACAGGCACGCTTTATTAACTTGCAGCCTGGTCATATACCCTAGCACCAAAAGGGGGGAGGGAGAACGTGGAGGAGGAGGCAGAGCCCACAAGGGTTCAGGGGCTGTTCATTGTGTACTAATGAGTACTTTCTGTCAAAAACATGTTTTCTCTGTGGTTAGGCACTCATCAGGGGGTTAGGGAGGCTATGTTCGGGGCTAGCTTTCCCACAATTCCCCCTTTTATTTATTATGAGAGCTCCTGTCTTAGGTCCCATAAGAGATTCATCTCCCCTTACCCATCATAGGAACCCTGATATCCTGTCTTAGGCAGGGAGGAATCTTCATCAGGTACCCGTCATAGGATTCCCTCAATTCTGGAGCATTTGAAGCCAAACATCCTGACTGCCAGAAGAGTCGCGAGCACCAGCTCGGTGCGGGTGAATGCCTGATGGACTCAATTAAGAAGGAGCAGCCCCACTGCCACTCCACCCAGGCCCAGTTTTCCCAGGGGCAACACCCCCCCCCAGAGTTTCACCCAGCCCCCAATTCGGGCCATGGTATTCCACCAGTCTTCTGCAGATATAGGTTTTACAACGGTTTCATTAATTACCACAATTTGGTGAAGACAATTAGTATATTTAACAAAGGTGTCATTCCGACGTCCTCACAGATATTGATTTAACTTTTGGATTTCAATAGAAGCATTTTTCACCTTAGCCAAAGTTACACAAGCATGATTATAAAAGTGTGAGCAGGAGGCCTGCTGTACCAACCGTAACACATCAATCTGTTCGTGAAGCAAAGCAGTTTGTTGATTAAGGCTTAAGATTCCCAGTTGAATATGTGAATTTAAAGTTATTTGAGTCTCTAGTGCCTCTAATACTCGCCTGGCAAGAAGGTTGACAGTCTCAGCCGTGGCTGCATTTTGAGAGATGTCAGTTCCCGCAGCAGTGGCAGTGGTAGCAGAGATGGCAATAGCAGCAATGACCGCGGCAGTGATTCCAAAATCTCTTCTCTTTCGATATAGAGTCAGTTCTTGTCCATTGTGGGGGTCCTCCACCACTATCGGGGCCATAGCTGGAATCCTCACCATCAGGGCAGAGTCACCCTCCGCGGACCAGCAATTACTCAGGAAGCGTGATCTGGAAGAACAATTAAGAACATCCTCCTTTTCTCCCGAGGCGTCATAAGTAATAAACTTGAATGGAGGCAATATGCAAACCAGACTCCTAATGGAAAAGTTCTTTCCTGCAGTTAACTCGAATTGATGTTTCAAAAAAATCTGTCTGGTTCCAACTGGCTGTACCATTAAAGGCCAACCCTTTTTGTAGCATCAAGGCTCTAACATCAGTGCAGGCCCGAGGCCCACATGGGAACATCCCTGCAAAGGCAGGGGAAACACCCGCCATGGCAGGGTTCCTATTAGAATAATCATAGGCACCTTGAGAATTATTTTTGAAAGTGGGCCGATGTCCAAACCACTGTAGGAACTCATCTTCTTCCAGCTTCCAGGGCTCCTTTGGGGCACAATTGCCCCAAGGCAATGGCATGTGCAACCTAAACGATTGTGGGACTTTCCAGTAGAGAGGGGCAGGACTGGGAGGAAGAGCCAATCCTGAAGTACTTCTATCATAATTCATAGGCCAATAGATCCTCATAAGTCCAAGACAGGAGGAACCTGTGGAATTTGGGGAAAAAATCACCCATAGACTAATTACTCAAGACCAAGCAGGACCCTGTAAAAGAAATGTTAGGCATCTGGGTGATGTTTTCTATTTTTGTGAAACATAATGCTTTTTCAATTTGAAACTGACCACATCCAAAACAAGCCTTTGGTCCCCTGAAAGCCTGTCCTTTTTCCTCCCTCTGAGGGCCCAAGGCAGCAGCCAAAGCACAACCCTGAATGAAGTTACCGTCAATGTCCCTACAGATACGGGTATAATTGTTGAGGCTCTTTTTGCAATGGGCTCGGAGGGCTTCCTTACAGTATTTATTGGCATTCTCAAATGCCATTGGTTTGACCATAGGTATTGTGTTCCCCAGCCCCCCAAAGAGTCGCTCTGCAACTTGCGTGAGCCTGTCAACAAAATCTGAAAAAGGTTCTGAAGGTCCTTGAAGTATTTTTGATAATTGGTCTCCCCCTTCCGCTAAGGGAAGGG
This sequence comes from Ondatra zibethicus, assembly GCA_004026605.1. Classification (NCBI taxonomy): domain Eukaryota; kingdom Metazoa; phylum Chordata; class Mammalia; order Rodentia; family Cricetidae; genus Ondatra; species Ondatra zibethicus. The sequence goes on along the minus strand of PVIU01007974.1, from coordinate 27,814 downwards.
CTCTCCGAGCTCCTATAGCCACTGCTGCCACCTGGGCATAGACAGCAAGATCATAGTTAAGTTGCTGTTGAACGGTTCCAAAAGGTCCCAACCCGGCCAACATGTCAGTGTTTCTTTGAGGCTGGCCTGCCTGGGCATTCTGGGCCGCTGTTTGAGCGCATCTGTCTTGAAATTCATCCGTCCAAATTAGGAAATCCCCTCTGGTCAGAGCCGTGAGGCAAAGCTGTTGCCAATCACTTGGAGTCAAGTGGAGAGCCTGGTAGGACTCCACCAGAGATAAAGTAAACGGGGCCTGAGAACCATATTGAGAGGTTGCTTCTTTAAGTTGTTTGAGGTCCTCAAAGGACAGTGGCTCATGATTATGAATCACGTGACCCGGATTATTAGGGTCTGGGACCTCTAACACAAGGGTTACCAAGGGACACCTAACTCCCCCTCTGGGGGCCCCTTCCATCAGTGAGTCCCCGGAAGAAAAGTGGTGGGTGGCTGGAACTGCCTCAAAGGCTGGGTATGGAGGGAATTATTCAGCTCCTGAAGATTTGAGGAAACCCTACAATTAAGTTTTGTTTTCTTTAATTGCCGTGAGATGGCGATGATCTCTCCCTCCAAGACCTCCTCTTCGGAGTCAGAGGATTCCTCTTTCCCCTCTAGATGTGATAATGAGGGATCAAGGCATGACCGGTCTGGGGTGGGGGGCTTATTTGAGGGGAGTTTCTTGGGATGGACCCCCAAAGTTTTATATTTGTCTACAATGTCCCCCTTATTGCACTTTTTCTTAATGAATTTTGAAGTTCTGTCAGAGTCAGAGGACTTCCCGAACAGAGGGAAGTTCTCTTTCAGTTTCTTGGATCTCGGATAGGACCTCTTTGGTTGCCTCAAGGGCTTGTTTTACCCGGACCTTCTCTGTCAGGAGGCCATCTTGAATCAGTTGCCACAAAGGAAAGGTGGCAATGGGTAGCTTATCTGGGCCCTCCCTTCTCAGGGCTTTTTGCAAATTCTGGTGAACATGTTCCCATTCAGGGACATTGAGACTGCCACTGGTAATAAACCAGGGGCTTCATGTTTCTATAGTTCTTAAGAACTCTTCAAGGGTCCTATTCTTTACAGTGGTTCCTTGTTCCTCTAAAAGTTTCTTAACCTGGTATTTTAATTCTGTCTTTCCCGCAGTGTTTTCCATTTTTCTTAATCTTCTCTTCTCCAATACATCCCTGCTGGCTAATGGGATGACCCAGTCCACTTACCTCACTTTCAGGATCTCGGTGGAATCTCCAATTGCCACACCAGCATGGCCAGGATACCGAGCCCCTGCGGAGGCTGTCTGGATTGAAGTAACACATGGAGTCCTTCTTATGGTGGAACAGGCACGCTTTATTAACTTGCAGCCCTGGTTATATACCCTAGCACCAAAAGGGGAGGAGGGAGAACGTGGAGGAGGAGGGAGAGCCCACAAGGGTTCAGGGGCTGTTCATTGTGTACTAATGAGTACTTTCTGTCAAAAACATGTTTTCTCTGTGGTTAGGCACTCATTAGGGGTTAGGGAGGCTATGTTCGGGGCTAGCTTTCCCACAAAAATGGGCAACCAACTCCATGCCTTCTACCTTTTCAAAGCTTTCTGAGATTCTGCTGCTAGCGGTTTTCTTGTTGTATTCTAAGGATGGAACAAGAACCTGAAAACCTGTGCTACTCAATCAACCTAAAAACTATTTTTCATGACTTCTTAGAAGGATGATAATGTAAACACCCACTGTGAGTCTTGGAAAATCATAATTTTTAGTGGTAATTTTCATGTTTTTCTAACAGAATTAAGATTGAGTCCTCACATTTCTTTCAATCATCAAGAAGATAAAATAAATAATAATGACAAATATGCTTTGCCTCTAACCTACAAAGATTCTAGTACTAGCTCTGCCGTATTTCTTTTGTTTTTAGCAATAGTAAGTATGTTATTATTTTAGCAAATACATTATCCTCCATGTCCTTCAGTTTCCATAGTAGTAAAATAAGGCCATTTTATATGTGGCATTGTTATATGATTAAATTAAAGAATGCAAAGTGTTCAAAACCAAGATTATCTTCCAGTACTCAGAGCATATTATTTATTCCAGCTGTCATTAATATAGTCAATATAGTTTATTAATTATAAGTATGCATTAGGGGAGTCTGTGCTTACTTTACTTTTCCAGAGAATGAGGGTTATGAAGTGATGTTCAGTTAAAGAATTTGATTAATTTTCCCTATGTAGAGGTTCAGTATGCCCATAGTTGTGATGTGGGTTTCCCCTATGTATCCTGTGAATACCATTGATTAATAAAAAAGCTATTTTGGGGTCTGTGATAGGGTTGAGCAGAGCTAAGTGAGGAGAACTAAACTGAATGCTGGGAAAATGAAGGCAGAGTCAGGAAAAGCCATGTAGCTCCAGGCAGAGACAGATGTTGGAACATTACCCAGTAAGCCACTGCCATGTGGTGATACACAGATTAAGAAAAATGGGTTAAATTAATATGTAAGAGTTAGCCAATAAGAAGCTAGATCTAATGGGCCAATCAGTGTTTTAAATAATATAGTTTCTGTGTGATTATTTTGCGTCTGAGCTGCCAGGTAGCCAGGAAACAAGCAAGCAGCCTCCTACACCACAATGGGAACCTGTTTATTTTATACAAAGAGCTTCCAATGTCCTAACAGCCTGCTAAATAACAAGTATGAGCTTTTATTCTCTATATGTAATAAATATATATCATTATTATGAAAATATTTAAAATTATATTATGTGCAGTGGCAAGCAGAGTGTTAATTTTAATGAATCATGTCTGTGATCTGACCAGTATAATCCATGTAACTGTTCAGAAGGCCCAGACAGTTGTATATTGCTAAAAGCTACACAGAACTGCAGCTGCTACTTTAAAGATGAGCCAGGAAAAGCTCTTCTGATGTAGAACACCAACACATGCTGTGAGTATTTCCACAGAACAGCTAGAGTTGACCCAGCTGTTTCCTAAATGGTGTTCTATTTACATTTCAGAATAATTAGCAACTGTACTTGTAGGAATGCATTTGCTGGGGTGTGTGCACGTGTGAATATGCCTGTGGCTGCTCCGAATCTCAGGGGAAGCTTGCCTGGTAGAGATTATAGCACAGCTATGCACTCATCTGCAGGATGGAGCTTTACACCATACCTTCAACTGCATCTGCCCTGGTAATTGGTTGATTGTAATTTGTCCATATCAGTTTAAACTCCATGTGGGTAAATGTTTGGACTTAAATCCTCCAGCTCTAAATAAATCTTTTATTTCCATACCTCCACCAACCAGTTGGCCAACTGATACTTCAGAATAGCAACTGATGATCAAATAAGTAGTACCATCTGCTCCAATTTAGAAGACTCCCCAGTGGCACTGTGACAGCAGTCTGCTTTTGAGTCCCGATCACCAGAACTCATTTGTCAGAGAGGACACATATTTGGTGTTGTGGCCATTCTCTGTAGAAGGGTTTACAATACCCAGTTTTTATGGAAGTTAGATTTCTGTAAACTATTGTCTGTTTCAGAATTTAACTCCTGAATGTGGATTTGATAAAAGAAACCATCTAAGCAATCATATTAAAATCCCAAACTTTCTAGTCATGTTTTCATATGTGAACAAGCAGTACACTCTCCCTAAGACCCTAATTACTCTTATTTAATACATGGTCTTTAATAAACTGGATTATAAGATTTATGAGCAAAGATTACTATAGATGCCACAAGCTAGAATTGGATATGGAAAGCTTCAGCTGACAACTATAAGTAAATAGTTTGGTGAATTATTTGGTAAAAAATATTAAAACATGGAGAATAATTTTGTCAACACTACAATGACATATTTTTGTAATCATTTAATTAATAAATGCCTGCTTACTATGACACACAGACACTCTCCTAAGAGTCTATAAAAAAAAAGGTTAGAAAGACACGATCCATTTACTTAAAGAGTCTGGAGTCTAGTAAGATGGAATTTCTCATTAATAATTCAAGGAATATGATATCTTAAAAAAGCAGATAATTTAATCTGAGAGCAGAGACTAAACTAAAATGACTCCAAGAACAGGGGGAATTCACTGAGACTCCAGGCATTTAAAATTTACTTTGAAAAGAACTGTAATATTTGAGCATACAAATGCAGAGTGTACAACATTTTATATAAATAAAACCTAGTAAACAAGCTAGAAAGCACAAAGGACCATGAAAATTAAAGAAGTTATCAGCAGACTAAAAATTCTGCATTTTGAGTTTCTATTACTACATTTTTTAGTACACTGTCACATGACAAACACTTAATATTTTTATAGCAAATCAATGAGAAGTTAGTTATAGTGAATAATAGAATTTAACATTGGGGAATTTATGACTGAGGATATGGGTGTAGTTAAGTAGTAGAGAATTTGCCTAGCATGAGCAAGGTCCTGGGTTGCATCCTGCATTATGGAAAAATATATAATTTTACAAAACCATAGGATAATTTGACAACACACACACACACACACACACAATTTTAACATGTTTTCTTCTTAAAATGATTCCTAATGGCTCATCATTATTAGTTTCCCTAGCCATGCTTGGCCCAAATCAACTAATAATTCACTATCACTATAGTTAGACCCTTTCTTTAAGTAACTTTTATATACCTATGTTAGAAACAGACATAAGGGTATTTACTTTTAGAGTTAGTAGGCATGAACTTTGAAGTAAAAACTTAGAAGAAAAAATATACTCAAGAAATATTTGATGAAATTAATTTCATCAAGGAAATCACCAAATTTAAGAGTTCAGCCTAAGTTTCCATAGAAAGTTGAAGTTAGAAGAAAGAATTAGGAAATCAGAAAATAGGTTAGTAGAAATAATTGCTGATGAAATGGAAAGAATCTAAAAATACAAAAAAAAAGAAACTTAATAGAGTTTGTAATAGAGTCAAAATTATCAGATTTCTCTTTTAGCCTGAGGACATGAGAGTTCTAGTAGCACTCCCTTACTCCTGTATCTCGCCTTGGGACTACCACAGGGAGTGGAATATTCTTGGCAAGCAGAGAGTGTTTCTGGCATACATCCTCAGTCTTCAAATTGAAGCCATTTGAGACAGTCTAAGTTGAACCTCAGCTGAGGCTGGAGTACAAACAAGGCCAGTAGAAAGTTTGTATTTCCTTATAAACAAAACTGAATAATTTTATTACTATTTAACTACTTTCAATTATTATTTAATGAAGCTAAGGAAGTTGTTTATATACAACCAAGTACTATTGATCAGTCTGATATATGGTGCCATCGAAAGTTGCCTGTTTAACCTAGCCTGTTAATGCTGTTTGCCTTTTTGGATGTTTAACCTAACCTGTTAATGGTGTTTGCCTTTTCTTCTTACAACATATATAACATTTTCTGTTGTTTGGTGTGGGAGGTCCTTCTGTCTGTGTGTTGCTTTTATTGGTTAATGAATAAAGAAAATGCCTTGGCCTGTTGATAGAGCAGAACTTAGGTAGGCGGGGAAAACTGGGCTGAATGATGGGAGGAGGAAGGTGGAGCTAGAGAGTCGCCATGGAGCCACTGGATGTGCTGAAACTTTTTTGGTAGGCCATGACCTTGTGATATACAGATGAATAGAATTGCATTAAATTAATATGTAAGAGTTAGCCAATAAGAAGCTGGAGCTAATGGGCCAAGCAGTGATTTAATTAATACAGTTTCTGTGTGATTATTTCGGGTCTAAGCTAGCCAGGCGGCTGGGAGGAACAAGCAACCCTTCCCCTAACAGTTGTTCTGTATTTTAACTGGAATAACATTTTCCCTTGTTTATATGATTTAGCCACTAATTTATTTAATTTCATGAACCAATTTTAAGTTTATAGATTTTATTCATATTATTGATTGGATTTTAATCTCTTTTAATTTTAACTTTTCTACTATTAAATAGGTACCAATTTTATTGATTTCTACTGATAGTTACCAACTCCCCCTTTCTGGTGACACTTTTTTTTCTTCTTTTGACATGGGAATCATGAAGTATCTTTGAGAATAAAAGATTATTTCATTCATAGGTGGAAGCTTAAGAGGGAGAGAGAAAGCTGTGCCATTTGTTTGAATCAAGCCAGCATGGAAGTCAGTCATATGCTAAACAGCCACATGGGAGGAACAGAATCTTAGAGAATGAATAAGAAATCCCAGAGACCTAGAGAAAACATAGTTAGGTTCTGGCCAACATTGGAAAGAAAGTGAAAAAGAAAAACAATATGCATATTTAAGTCAGAATTCCGACCCAACAGAATCTCATAATGTCTCATAATAACTGGGCTAAGTGGGATGGGAATTCAAGTAAGGAAGAGTACATTATCTTATCAAAGGACGAATTATTCCTATTTCTTTAGTACAGTTTCAGGTAAACAACTTTTCTTAGGGGAAGATCCTGGACCTGGTGATTGTCAATAATTAATGTTTAAAAGATGGTCAAGTTCCTTTGTGGCAGATTAGAAATGGGAAATTAGCCATGAGAAGGAAAGGAACCCTCACTGTAGAGTCTGCTTGAAGCAAGAATTCCAGCACAGTTAATGACATTAGCAATGAACCATGGCTAAACCAAAATGTATGTGAGTTTGAGGAGTGTCCCATTGCTCACCAAAATGTTTTCTGAGAAATCAAATAAAACTATTAACTTTATTTACATTGAATATATCCTTTATTCCTGCATCCATAATTTAACCTTTTCTATTGCAATTCTATCAAGTGCCCCCCCCACATTAGAATCTCATTAAATCTTCTTAGCAACACTTTAATGATAATTGCAAGAATACCTGCCAAAATCCTAAAGATGACAATTGTGAAGACAATGAAGATTCTTCTACGAAATAAACACACATTTCAGCCTGGGTGTTCTTGCCACTTTCCTAAGCAATCTTAATACTTTTATAATAATAAAATAATTTTATAATAATAAACTATACTCTGTTTCATACTGATTCATCCAGAAATCCTATTCTGGATGGAAGTCAAGGATCTAGTTTTATCCAAATCAAATTCCCTGAACTATTAGAGGTCTCCTCAGGCTACCATGAGTGAGAGTATAGAGCAGTACCCTCATCCCTACCACTTCTGACACCTTTAACATAACTCTTCTTTGCTGGTAACCAATAGCATCTATTTGGCATTTTTCTCATTTACTTATAAATTTTCATGGTGTTGAGAACACAAACTAGAGCTTCACAAATGCTAGGCAAGCACTCCACCATCATTCTTTTCCCCTAGTCCCCATATGACACTTTCTTGTAGACAAGAGATTTACAATATTTTCAATTATTTGACTTTCAAAATATGGATGTTCCACACTTTAAGTACAAATCTTATGAACAGTGCATAGCTTAGTGTTTTCTCTAGTATTCTGATCATGACTGCCTTTGACTTGGAACACGTGATTGTGTTTAATTTTGACCTGAAGTCACTGAAACCCAACTTCCTCCTTTGAGTTGAGTTTCTTTCATCTTACTTCATTTGTTTTCCTCATTTTATTGTTTTCCAGAGAGTGTATTTTGATATTTAGTTTTATGTCCATTAATGACTTGTAAATTATATCTAAATTTTCTTTTGGTAGTTGCTATAAGGTGATATTTAATTTTAATATATCACCACTGAAAACACTGTTATAGCTCAGGAGGTATGATGATAAGGGAGGGGGATGTAAATTAGACCTGTATGCACGTGAGGAACAGAAGAAAGCAGGTTAGTATTGTTGTAGCTGGAGGCCCAAGGGAAAAAGGTTGTGGAGAAGAACAGAGTGGAGTCAATCATGCAAGAAGATGGCATGGTAAGGTATACAAGGCATTGAAGTGTTGTTGATAATGTTTAACTGGAAGGCAAGAGATATGCAAATGTAAGTAGTCCAATGGAGCTGTGTCCTTACCCTTTACTGTTTCTTTTCTACAGTTCCTGGCACAAGGTCAAGGGATTTGGAAGATATGTGACCTTGAACTTTTCCTTCCTCTAAGTCTGTGTACCATGCTCCTGCTGGATGCCTTCAGAGGACAGATGTGGAAATCAGGACCTCTGGGATAGGAAATTCAACAAACAACTCATTCATCATACAGGGTGAAAACAGAAGTCTAGATTGAGAGAGAGAGAGAGAGAGAGAGAGAGAGAGAGAGAGAGATTCCCACAAGAGATCATGGGGTATATGGCCATATCAATAACATCCTTCCATTTCCCCCTTAGTCCTTGATAATGCAATCATATATTTTCCTTCTGTATCTCTTAAAATTTTTATTTTGATCTGTGAATTAAAGCCAACTTGATTTTAAAGAAGTTTAAAAATGAGAAAAATAGATTTTGTATGTTTTTTATTACCTTTACCATTTCTTACATCCATTGTTATGATTTGAAGCCTGGTTTCAATCTAATGAAATTTCTTCAATGTATTACTGTGGTGTTTTGGATAAGAATGGCCCCAAAGGCTCATGTGTTTGAATGCTTGACTATCGGGGAGTGGTACTACTTGAGAGGGATAAGGAGGTATCCCCTTGTTGGAGGAAGTGTTGATGGGGTGTGTCACTAAGGGTGGGCTTTGGGGTTTCTAAATCCCAAGCCAGCCAGCAGCTTTCTCCTCCTGCTTCCTGGATTCATAGCTATTGTTAAGGCCATTATATGGTTCTTAGTACCCACAGCTTGTAGCAGCCAAGGCCTTCCTGCTTCATAATGCCAGTGTACCCCTGGACTATGCCAAGGGTGTTAAAGGGCCTTGGTATCTACAGAAATATCACATTCAAAGGTGTGACTAACTTTTTCCTTATAACACTTTAATTCTTGAATATCCCTGTGCCCTATTCTCCCCTTGTGAGTCCTTAGAGCTTTCTTTTTTGCCTTTCTTTTCTTTTCTTGCTTTCTCTCTCTCTCTCTCTCTCTCTCTCTCTCTCTCTCTCTCTCTTTCTTTCTTTTTCTAGGTAACTTTAGTGACAGAAACTCTATAAAAGCCTCCCGTGTAATCTCTCCTTCCAGGTCCATAGATAATATCATCCCATTTGGCACCATTTTCAGCCTCAAAAGAACTAAACTATTTCTTCCTTTTGTGGAATCACTTGATAATGCTCAAAGCCTTATAAAGCCATTACCATCACATTACCGTCATAAACCGATTACAGTTTGGATCACTATGATTCAACATCCAAACTGTCTCTGTTCTATGTGTCTTGAACATTCCCATATATCAGCGCTCCATACTATCTCTTTCCATACTATCTCTTTCTTCAGAACCATTATTATATCATCTTCTGACTCAAGTTCAACAGAAGCCTTGCCTTCTCTAGTAATAATGACATGGACACCCATGTCCCCATCATGAATTGTGCAGTTGGAGAGAATAGTTTATATTGTTTATCCTCAATTGAATATGATCAGGGAAAACCAGAGAGTCTTATCATGTAGCTTACTTTCTTTAAGGATCTAGAGTCAGTACACTTGACAGGTTTGATTTCATATTTTATAGCTTAAAGAAGAGACACTCACAGGAAATGACAGGTTTTCCAGTGGGCAGGAAGAACTTCTCTTCAATAAACAAAGAACCCCAAACACTTTCCAATGTTTTAAAAACACAGAGGGCTCTGAGCAAAATCCAGGTGTCCTTTCTCAACATTCTTAACCCTCAAGATGACCTTAAACTTTTGTAATCAAATTACCTATGTATTTAAATACTTAGAACCACTCTATGAATGACCGGGGCTCTACTCATGGCTATTGTTTTGCCTCATTTCTCTGTGAGTTCTTCAGGCTATGGTGGGGGGGGGCTCTGTTTTCATGAGTTTAGATTTTTTAATGTATATTAATGGTTAAGTAAGCATGTTCTACTAAGCCCACCTAGTAATTTTCAGTCATATGAAGTCATTGTTTATTTCCATCTTATGTACAGAGATTTGTTTCAGTTAAGACTGAGTTTTCTGCAGGTTCATATTTCTCTAGGTGTTGGGTCAAATGTTGGCTATTCTGATGTTGTGCTATTTTGAGTGTATAAAATCAATTTTCTTCTGAAACCTACTGAAATGTATTATGATGGGCAGGTGAATTCTCATCAGTAATCTTCAACCTTTTAGGCTACTTTTTGTGGTTACTAAGAATGTTATAGAATAAATCTGGGGGGGGGAGACTACCTTGAAATCATTGCTGAGACTGACTTTTCTTAGGTTTCAGCCAGTACTCTATTTTATATCTGGTATCTTCTGTGAGTTTTATAAGAGCACCACTCCCTAACAGCACCCCTACCTTGCTGCCAACATATTTCCTTAGAGTTTTAGTTTATGTTATTCATCAACAGACCCAATGTTCCTTGAAGGACATTTTTTTTCTAATGAAACCCTTCTAGTTTCCTGACCTGAGTTATTTCCCCACCTTACCTGTAAGTTTCAGGAACTTCTTGAGATTTGTAAATTTGTTGCTTTCAAGTTTCATTTTTAATAAGTCCCTCTCCAGGAGTGAATATTTTAATTCAGGACATCTGTATACACAGCCATCATATTCTTTAACCTCTAGTTCCTCAATTCAAGACAACTTCATCACTTCCTTCTGTATCAAGGACTTGACAATGCTTATCTACTTTATCTCTAGGAAAATAAGTTTTACTTCAAAACTCTGATATACCGGTATTGAGCATACGCCCAAAGGATATGCAATTATACCAAAGGGACACTTGCTCAGTTACGCTGATAGAAGCATTATTCTTAATAGCCAGAACCTGGAAACGATCTAGATGCCCCTCAAATGAAGAATACAGAGAATGTGGCACATTTACACAGTGGATCATTACTCAGCTGTTAAAACAATGACACCAGGAAATTTGAAGGCAAATGGATGGAACTAGATAAAATCATCCTGAGTAAAGTAACCCAGACCCAGAAAGACAAACATGGTATGTACTCACTCAGAAGTGGATATTAACTCTAAAGGATAACCATGCTACAATCTTCAGCCACTTAAAGGCTAGGAAACAAAAAGAATCCTAAGAGGTATTCATGGATTTCCCTGGAAAGGAGAAATAGGGAAGATCTCCTGGGTAAACCAGGGGTGGCTGGGGATCGGAATGTGAGGGATAGGGTTTGGGGTAGGATGGTGGAAGGGAAGGGTAATGAAATGATGTCTTCATGTAGGGGTGGGTGGCATTTCAGAATCAGGTGGAAAATTGGTGTAAGGAAAACTCACAAAACTACAAGGGATGTCCCCAGCCAAGATTCCTAGCAATAGTGGATAGGTAGCCAGAGCTGGAAATCACCTACGATCATATCACATTGATGTCTACCCTATTATCATAAGAGAAACTTCATCTAGTAAGCCTGGAATAAGTAAAATAGAAACAGATACAGAGATATATAGCCAAGCACCGGGCCAGGATATAGGATTCCAGGTGAAGAGAGGGAGAAGGGATTGTATGAGCCAGAAGGGTCAAGATCATCACAAAGGAAACCACAGACACAACTAACCTGGGCCTATAGATGCTCAGGGGCTGAATCAGTGGTTAAGGAGCCCTTATGGAACTGACCTAGGCCCTGTACATAAGTGAGATAGTTGTGTCTTGGTCTACTTCTGGGACTCCTAACGTGGGGAGAAGGGCATGTTCCTTAGACTTTGGCAGGCTTTTGGAAACCTACTCCTCATAGTGGGTTGTCTTACCTAGCCCTAATAAGAGGTGAAGTACTTAGTCCTTTCTCAACTTGATATACTATGCTTTGTTGACACCATGGGAGGCCTGCCCCTTTCTGAACAGCAAAAGAGGAGAAATGGATTGGGGGTGGGGGGCTGAGGGAAGTGGGGGAGGGAATGCAAAGAGAGGAGGGAGGGAAATCTATGGTCAGGGTGTAAAATAAATAAACAAATTAATTAAAAATAACCCATGGATTATACAGACAATGAAAATATAAGATCATTATTGCTGCTACCAGAGGAGAATGAATCAACTAGCCAGTGTGTGATTATAAGTGCTGGGCAGTGTAAGAATGGATTGCTGGTGCTTACAGGTAGTGGACTTGCTTCAGAAAATCAGAAAATTTTCAGCAAAATGTGAAATAGTTCTTAAGGCTAAAAAGTGCTGCATTTGACAGCACAGTGACTCATGCTACTATTCTGATGATGAAGCTCAAAGTACTTTGAAGTGTATGCTCAGGATTCTCAATGGATGCTGTCTCCCAAAGTTAGACTGGGTGAAAACCTGTGTGTACAGAAATCATGTAAACAGTCACAAAAGTAAAGGTTCCTTGAAGTACAGAGAAGAGCAGCTTCAAAAGAGAAGTTGCCAAAACTATTTGATGGGTGCTACTTATTTTGGGTGGAAACTCACAACATCATCCAAAGGACAACCTCCATAAGTTCATTGTTGCAGTGGGAGACAAAGTCTTCAGCAGAAAGCCCACACCAGACAGTGACATGAGTCAGATCATCAACACAGTTGTGTTCCATGCCTCTCCTGTTTCTGATAAGCATTTTTGAATATATGACATCATCTATGAAGATTGGTCTTATTGTCACACAGAAAGGGTTCGAAAGGGCAAAGTCTGGATGACACCACCTACCTGACTTAATAACTGTGTAATGTCTTTTGTTTCCTCTTGACAGGTGAATGTCATACCAGGTGAATATTTTGAGTTGAACATGGATAATTTGTGAGAAATTAGATTTTGTTTTATGTTTGGTCATTCACATTTTTATGGAAAAAGAAAAACATTCTTATTTTCTTACTTTATAGTAGAACAATTGAGGGAAAAATCAGAAAAAAATGAAGTTCCCAGTCTCTCTGTGGAATATATTTATGATAAATTTTAACATTCAAGTTTAACAGGGATAAATTTATAAAATTCTAGTCATATAAATGTTACTAACATTGTAAACTGCTACAGATAATTAAGACATACAAGTTAATGACCAGTCCCTTAATAAATGGTCAAATTCCTTAATGTGTTAAGAGTTATGTTTGTAGTCATAAGTAAAAATATAATGCATTCACAGGGACAAGCTTGGAGGGAGAGACCACTTTATATCTCTTGTTATATAGTATTCTGTATATGATTTTAAGGTTTGCTTTAAACAAGTAACTAAAAACAAATTGAAAGTAAACTTAAGGTTTGATTAATGTTAAATATTTGCAATCAGATATACATTTCAAATGTAAGAGACTGTTTACTATGTTACTCATATATTTGAATACTTGGTACCCAATTGGGGAAACTGTTTGGGAGAAGGTTTATCCTGAGGTTGGACTTGAAGGCTTCAAAAGACTCACATCATTCCCAGTGTGCTCTCTGTTTCTGATTTGTGCACAGGATGGGAGCTCTCAGATAGAGCTCCAGTGGCATGCCTCCCTGCTTGTACAGAGGATGGGAGCACTCAGATCTGCTCCAGTGGCATGCCTCCCTACTTGTACAGAGGATGGGAGCACTCAGATCTGCTCCAGTGGCATGCCTCCCTGCTTGTACAGAGGATGGGAGCACTCAGATACTGCTCCAGTGGCATGCCTCCCTGCTTGTAAACAGGATGGGAGCACTCAGATACTGCTCCAGTGCCATGCCTCCCTGCTTGTAAACAGGATGGGAGCTCTCAGATACTGCTCCAGTGGCATGCCTCCCTGCTTGTACACAGGATGGGAGCTCTCAGATCTGCTCCAGTGGCATGCCTCCCTGCTTGTACACAGGATGGGAGCACTCAGATACTGCTCCAGTGGCATGCCTCCCTGCTTGTACACAGGATGGGAGCTCTCAGATACTGCTCCAGTGGCATGCCTCCCTGCTTGTACACAGGATGGGAGCACTCAGATACTGCTCCAGTGGCATGCCTCCCTGCTTGTACACAGGATGGGAGCTCTCAGATCTGCTCCAGTGGCATGCCTCCCTGCTTGTTCCATGCTCCTTGCAATGAAAGTCATAAACTCTTATCCTCTGAAACTGTGAGCTCCAAATTAAACACTTTCTTTTAAAATTGCCTTTTTAGTGGAGTTTTGTTATGACAATATGAAAGTAACTAAGACTATAATGACAATGTCAGGCTTGCAAGGTCAAAAAAATAATTTAGTGCTAGAGATGTGAATCAGAAGTTAATAGTACTTTCTGTAAAACCATGAATACCTAAGTTCATATCCCAGCATCCACATAATAATGTAGACAGGGCCTTTCTTATATATACTGTATACCTGTGACCTCAGCACTGTGGTTAGTAGAGAAAGAAGAGTCACTGACATTTGTTGGTTGCTAGTCTCAAAATAAAATGAGGAGCTCCAGATACAGGAAGAGATCAGAGATCTTGCCTCAAAATAAATAAGGTGGAGAATAATAGACAAGGACACTCAGGATCTTTCTTTGGCCTCTGTGCATATGAACCCCCCCCACATGGATGGATTAGAAGAAACAATTAAAAACTCCAGAATTTATGTGTCACAGCATTTGAAACTTTGTTGATCTTGGGGTGAATCATTTCAAACAAGTCCTTATGAAACTAAATATTTTATTTTATTTCTGTGCCAACACATTAACCCAACTGAACCATAGAATGTCCAGATAATGGGTTAATCATTATTTCTGGATGTGCCTTGAGAATATTTCAAGGAGAGGTTAGTATTTGAATCTCAGACTGCAAACAACACGGGTCTCTCTGCAGGATGAGTACATATCAACCCATTTGTTGGGAATAAAATAAAATGAGAAGATATAGCACAAGATTCCCAACTCACTGTCAGATTAAACCAGGAATTTGTCTGTTTCATGTCTTGCACCCACTACTTGTAGTGGCTTTTCAATTGTATTTTAATAAATAAAGACTACCTGAAGATCTGAGAATAAAACAGTCCCACTGACCCAGTAACCACAATGACAAACACTTTTAATCCCAGTAGCCACACTAGTTACCATAGAAATTAGGTGGTGCATGCCTTTAATCACAGTGATGCTTGCCTTTAATCCTAGCCCTGGAAAGGATCATAAAATTGGAAGAAAACGGCTCTCAACACACAGTTTCATTCTGAGATTCTGGGACGAAGGATTGCTATTTCATACTGAGGTCAAGATAAGAGCCAGTGGGTGGCTGTTTTGCTTTTCACATCTTCAGGTTGAACCCAAAATTCTGACCCTGAATCTGCTGTTCCAGCACATCCTGGAATCTAAATCATTGCATTCTGCCTTTCAGGTCCATCATGGAGCCCACAGCATTATATTTGGTATTTCAGGCCTCCCAAGTGTAATAAGGAAGACCTGTTGTGATCTCCATCTTGTAGTTTGAAAATTGTGGAATGTTTCAGATATCATAAATATATGACTGAATATCTTCTCATAAACTTCCTGGTAAATATACATATTTGTTCTCAAGAAATGAATAACACAGTCAAACATACATCACATATACACAAAACATACTACACACATCCAAACATACACAAATGCATACAAATATAAATACATGAACACATATAATTTTACTCACTTGAATTCCCCCCTTTTAATTCTGAAAATTAAAGAAATGTTTTCTGAAATTTTGGGTCAATCAAATCTTACTGCATCTATGGCTTTGTGTCAGTTTTGATAACCAGTAATTTATATTTGGAATGTTTAATGCAGTGCAGTTGAGAATTTAAATGACTCCAAATATAGAGCTATTAATATTTAAATAAAGTACCCTTTTTGGACATTTTATGACACCTGAGTTCTGTTCTTAATTTCCCTTTAAAAGCAATTGTTGTCTCTCACTTGCTAAAGTTATTTTCTTTGATTAACTACTTGGTAAAGATATAAATATTTTCTCTGATAAAAATGAATTCTGACTGACAGAACCATAAGAGTCTCAGTGAACCATCTCAATATCTACATCTCCTCTATTTTCTTCAGGCCCTGCCTCTTCAGAATTGCAGAAGGGATTGGATACTACAGAATGTTCCCCCCAAAAAAGTTTTATTTGGTGAATCTAATGACATGCTAATAATTGGAACAACTTGGCAGTGTTTGGACTTCTCCAGAAGTTCATACTGAAATCAAAACAAGCCTAGAATGATTCTCTTCATGATATGCCCTCTAAAGATTACTAGTTTATTTTTGGTTCATGTATTGACTTCAGGAAAAATTTTCCACAGAAATGTTGCCAGATCTGCAAAAGATTATCTTGGAAGGGAGGTGTGTTCATCCCTACATTGCTAGAGCGCATTTAGCTTTCTTCAAGATGGAAACTTCTTAGTTTATCTCATAATGGGATAGCCATGAAGCTTGTATCCAAATCCATTTATTAATTTCTGACTTGTTGGAAGCTCTTTTATGTACTGAAAAAAATTGCTTTTAGCAAAAGTTTCAATGTCAAAATTTGGGCCTTTATGAGAATTGGAAGGAGAAAATGTAAAAATAGATTTGATGGTACTAGATGCCAACATTCTAAAACCTAGATTTGCTTTGAAAGGTGAATACAAATCTTAGGTCACTTTAGTATCCTACCAACAAAGTCTTTAATTATGTACTTGTTGCACAATGAGGCAGAGAGTACTCTGGAGACTTTGTTACTAAGCCTTCATATGACTCCTAGGAGACAATTGTGATGACCAATTTTATTTTCTACTTGATGGGCTTTAGAATCATCTGGAAGGGGTTAGGAGGGATGGCTCTGTGGAAATGAGTGTTGCTGATCTTACAGAAGACCCAGGCTTGATTTCTAGCACCCACATAATGGCTTATACCTGTGTGTAATCTCCAGTTCCAGGAGATCCAATATTCTCTTATGATTATCATAGGCAACCACACACATACATAGTATATAACACACATGCAGCCCAAACACCATAAATCATAGTATTATTTTGGAGAAATACCTCTGGGCATTTCTATGAGCATGTTTCCAGAGAATTTTAAGATAGGAGGTGAGACTAACTTTGAATATGAGCATCCTCCTCCTACGGTCTGGGGATTCTAGACTACATAAAAGGCAAAAAAGATGTATGTGAGCTGAGCATCAGAATTAATCACTCTTTGCTTCCTAATTGTTGATACACTGCGATCAACTGCTTCCATGCTCCTCACCAAAATCTGCTATAACCGTTTGGACCATCATAAGACAAAATAAACTCATTCAGGTTGCTTTTGTCGGGTTTATTTGTCATAGCAACAAGAAAAGTAACTAACAAATCAACAGAAGGTACATTGATAAATAATTTGTTGAAGAGTAAAAGCAACATTATAATAGAGCTTATGCATAGCAAAATCTGAATTCAAGACATATAAATACTTAGGAGTTTATTCATGGTGAAAATTTTCCTGCTCTATCACCCATTAATAATTAAGAAATGCAGGTTAATAGATCTGTAATAGTCAAGCTTGTAGTCATGTTAGTTAGGCTTTCTAGATATACAGAGATAGATTTCAGATGGGTATTTATTCTTGAAACCTTTCAAAGATTAACAGAATATGACATTAAAAAATTTAAAAATTTAGGACTTTTCTTGACAATGAGACACATCTACTCCTGCCAGCACCAATTCACTTCAAGAGGAAGATGGGCATTGAAGAGGCTTCTTATGAAGTTTTTTTTTTGCCATTTGGGCAAGAAACTGCTTTTGCTTGGATTGAGTTCTGCCCTATAAACACGCCAAGCCAGTTTCTTTATTCATTATTCAATAATATTATCTTTAATTTGTCAAATGTAAATGGACTAAATATTGCAACTATAATTCTTGCTTGATAACTGTTTTGTTGTATGTAATCATGGTATGTTAAAGTTAAAACCTTCCTTTTTAATTAGACAGAAAAGAGGAGGTAGTGTGGGATTTCCTTCTGCATGCTGTGAATATGTTTTATTATCATTGGATAATAAAGAATCTGCTTTGGGACTATGGCAGTGCAGAATATAGTAAGGTGGAAATTCCAAACAGAGACAGAGGAGAAAAGAAGGTGGAGTCAGGGAGATGCCATGTAGTTGTTGAAGGAGACAGATGCTAGAGAGAACATTACCGGTAGACCACAGCCATGTGACTATACAGAGCTTAATAAATATGGGCTAATTTAAGATGTAAGAGTTACTTAATAAGAAGCCTAAGCCATTATTCAAGCAATGCTGTAATTAATATAGTTTCTGTGTTAGTATTCAGAACTGGGTGGCCAGATAAACAAGCAGTCTCTGCCTACAGTCCAGTATTTAACAGAAAAGCTTGCTTAAATACAAACACATTTTTAAACTCCCTATGAAACACATTGAAAAATACTTAGTTATTCTAAGTGTTAGGTTAACTAAGATGACTAAGAGTAGAGTAAATAGACAGATAATGACAATGTCGGCATGTAATACAAAGGACACAGTCCATAATCTTTGTTTTTTTATGCCAATGCAACCTGAGTAATAATAAATAAGAACAGAAAGGAGGAACAATGGAACCAAACAGAAGACCCGGATATTAATCTACACTCCTTCAAACACCTAATTTTTTTTGACAAAGAAGCAAAAAATATCAAATAAAAAAAGAAAGCATATTTAACAAATGGTGTTGGCATAACTGTATATCAACATGTAGAAGAATGAAAATAGACCCATATTTATCACCATGCACAAAACTCAAGTCCAAATGGATCAAAGACCTCAACATAAAGCCAGCCACACTGAACCTTATAGAAGAGAAAGCTGGAAGTACACTTGAACACATTGGCACAGGAGACCATTTCCTAAATATAACCTCAGCAGCACAACCACTGAGAGAAACGATTAATAAATAAGTCCTCCTGAAACTGAAAAGCTTCTGTAAAGCAAAGGACACAGTCAACCAGAGAAAACGACAGCCTACAGAATGGGAAAAGGTCTTCACTAATCCCACATCAGAGGTCTGACCTCCAAAATATACAGAGAACTCAAGAAATTGGTCATCAAAAGAACAAATAAACCAATAAAAAAAATTCAGTACTGACCTAAATGGAGAACTCTCAACAGAGGAATCTAAAATGGCTGAAAGACACTTAAGGAAATGTTCAACATCCTCAGTCATCAGAGAAATGTAAGAATGGCCAAGATCAAACACACTGATGACAACTTATGCTGGAGACATTGTGAGGAAAAGGGAACTCTCCTGCATTGCTAGTGGGAATGCAAGCTGGTACAGCCCCTTTGGATATCAGTGTAGCGATTTCTCAGATAATTAGGATACAATCTTCCTCAAGACCCAGTAATATCACTTTTGGGTATATATCCAAAGGATGCTCAATTGTGCCACAAGGACATGTGCTCAACTATGTTGATAGCAGTATTGGTCATGATAGCTAGAACCTGGAAACAACCTAAATGCCCCTTGACTGAGGAATGGATAAGGAAAATGTGGTACATTTACACAATGGAGTACTACACAGCAGAAAAAAATAATGACTTCTTGAATTTTGCAGAAAGTTGGATGGAGCTAGAAAACATACCCCTATACAGAAAGACAAGTATCACTTGTACTCACTCATAGGTGGTTTTTAACATAAAGAAAAGGAAACCAGCCTACAAACCATAATCCTAGAGAACTTCGACAACAATGAGGACCCTAAGAGAGACTTACATTGATCTAATCTACATGGGAAGTAGAAAAAGACAAGATCTCCTGAGTGAATTGGGAGCATGGGGACCTTGGAGGAGGGTTGTAGTGGGGAGGATAGAGGCAGGGAGGGGAGCAGAGCAAAATGTAGAGCTAAATAAAAATCAATAAAAAGAATGTCTTAAACTTGAAGTCCTATTCATATTTCTACAGGATGCATTGATAACAGTTATCTGTAAGCTCTGAATGTTTTTGTTCCATTTCTAGACAGCGTCCTCAGTTTCTTATATGAAGAAGTTCATGGCGTCAGAGCAGTGGGATCCTGATGGGTGTGCTTATTCTATTTTAAAAACAGCTTCTATTCATCACTCCAATTCCATGTTCTCTTGCTGATCTGGTTGGTAGGTAAAATACATCTTCATCCTAAATGCTGTGTCTTTATATTTGATTTTGCATGATTTGTTTTTTAAATAAAAATCATCCTGTGCATCTTTGAAAAATTTAACTTGCCCTTTGTGGACTGAAATATGCTTTCCTACAGAAAATAAATAAAAATGAGAATCATCTTCCTAAATATTCACATAACAGAGTTCAATTAGAATTGCTATACACAGGGAATTATGTATCCCAGAAGCTATGTTTCCAAATAAAGTCCCAATGCCTGATGGGGAAAATCTGCCCTCAAGCTGTTGGTTAGAGGTGTCTTTGTAGCTCCCCAAACAACACAGACTTTTAATTGCAGTGGTCTAAGTTTCCCACTATTTCTCACCTCTGTGAGCACTGTGAGCTATATAGTCTTGGCTAGCACAGCAAGATATGCTCAAGAATGCAATTGTGGTATGAATGTTATGGGTGTACTCCAGCTTTCTAACTGAAGTTAGGGTCCACTCCATAGGAGGAAACATATGCCTAATACTGTAAGAACGGTCAGGAACCTGTGGTTGTGAAGCTCAAAGGCCCCAAGTGAACTTAGCTACAATTAATTGTCTAAATGTATATAGATTCAAACTTACCTCTAATTTTTTATCTCTACATCCACTGAGTAGTGCAGCTTTCAAGTATCATCAGAGAACTTTCTTTGATCAGTGCATGATGACCTAATCAGAAACAGAGAACTGATCAAAGTACAGAGAAAAAATACATATGAGGTACTTAGCCACAAATGAAACATCTATATCAAACCCTATATTATAACTTTTTCTAGTACTGTGATAAAACAACATGTGCAAGGTAAGTTATATTAGGAAGGGTTTATTTGGGGCATACAGTTCCAGAGTGATCCAAATCTATCATCATCATGGGAGAGGAGGAATTGTAGAAGTAAGCTAAGCATGAGAGCTCACATCTTGATCCATAAAAAGTTAACTGGTGAGTCGTTTCACCAGGTCCCAGTTATTCTTTGATCTTGCAGAACTGACAAAGATACTTGGTGTCTTAGCTACTTTTATATTTTCTTAACAAAATACCATGACCAAGGTGGGAATAAAGAAAGAAGTTTAGAATTCATACTCTCATTAGTGGGAAGTATGGCAACAGGCAGGCAGGCCTGGCACTGGAGCAGTAGCTGAAAGCTCACATTATAATCCACAAATAAGAAGCAGAGAACACACTGGAAATGGCATGAGTCCTCTGAAATCTCAAAGCCTGTCCCTAGTGACACAATTCCTCCAAAAAGCCACATCCCCAATCCTTCATAAATAGTCACAAACTAGAAATCAAGTGTTCAAATGTTTGTATTTAAACAAATATTAAAGATTAATGTGGGACATCTCATACAAATTACCACAGATCCCACCCACCACAGCCAAAGCTCTGGGACCCTTGTTGAAAAGGAGATAGAAAGATTGTAAGAGATGGAAATTGGGGATGATTAGAGTGAAACAGTATTTTCTGGACATGACAACATCACTGAATTCATAAACCCATAGTAGCTTCAGTTGCCTGCACAAGAACTGCAGAGCATCAAGGAAGTCAATATTCCAGCACGGAGCAGGAAGAGGCTCTTGAGCCCCTACCAGCAGCTGAGGAAGTAGTGATAACAAATGTTTTCCTAGGAAGGAATACCTAGTTCAGTTTGAGGATATGGACTCTTGGAGGTCCACCATGTTCTTATGCATAATTACTACAGGAACTAATTCAATTTTCTAATAATAATGATGGTACTAACAGAGGTGAATGCTTATGTGCTATAATACTCATAACGGCAACAAGCATAATGATAAACTTTAGGAGTTTCAGAATACATATAATTTTATATGGGGAAAGGGTTCCAAGTTCTGAACATAGATGAATTCATATAATTTTCACAGCATTCTAGCATGTACTTCTCTGGTAAAAAAAGAACATTAAAATATGGGATTTTTCAGTTGATGTCTTTAATAAGATTTCCTAAAAAATGGAATTTCCCTTAAAATTTTATACACATATATACATATAAATAGACACAAATACTACATATGCATATTTATGTATGTTATATTCAATATAAAACAAATTTCTATTACTAGATGCATTAAATTCAATGTATGCTTTAACAATATCACATATCTTCTTTAAAACATATAAGATTACATGAGAATTAATAGTTTGGTGATGACCATCACATGTTCTTAAGAACTAATTGGCAAGAGTAACATTCCTTCTTGGTCCAGTGGCTACTATCTTCTAGACCTTTAAGAGACAGTGGAGTACAGATTGAGTGAATAGAGACCTCAGGATATACTCAGGAATATAACCTTTAAAAATCACCATGTAAACTTTAGTTTCCTCTGACCTTTAGAAGTATTCAGTACTAACATTCTAAAGATTGTTTTGTTTTCAATGTTTAGCAATGGACTTGCAACTGTGGCCCAGGTTGGCCTTAAACTCAAGGCAGTCCTACTTCAAACTGAGTATTGAAGTTACAGCTGCAAACCTGCACTAGCTAAAGTCGGAAAATTTGATTAACCTAAATTACACACTCAAAACACTATTTCATGCTCAGAACATGTCATTCACTTTATACTCAAATTGTCTATTCTGCTATTCAGCTCTCCCTGGGGAGTGATTAATGTTTTTTGAACTTCAGTAGGTAATTTCTTTCCTCATAGTCAGATCAGAATCAGAATGATCTCCTTCCTTTCTTTGTTTCTTTTTTCTTTCTCCTTCCTTCCTTTCATTTTCTCTTTCTACCTCTCTCTCTCTCTCTCTTTGATATATAGCTCTGATTGTCTTGGAATCTGGTTATGTAGACGACAGTGGCCTATTTCTCCTGGAACTTAAGTTTGTATTAGTAAGACTAGCTTCACTCATGTTTTCAAAGTTTAATCACTAGATAGTCAACGTATTTGTCACCTAAGAATTTATTATAAATATAATTTGGAGGGGGCCATGGAAGTATACAGCATATGGTAATTGATCATTTTGGTGTTGACCCACTATATGAATAATTATCTGGTGGAGATAAGCCTGTCTACCAAAGCCACTGACTCTGAAACCTGGATTCCTGTTTCTGTATTTTTTTTCTCATGTGCCACTTAATTACTTCTCTAAGAAAACTTTGTGTGTATTCTCACTGGCTGTGTGTTTATCTCATGTCTATTGGGCACAAATATAGGTATAGATAGTCAGGAAGATGATTTCTGCTCAACTGTATAATTTTGATGAATTTTACATTACTCAGACTGACATAAGATTCTCAGTCACTAAGACAGCCTTTTACACAGACAGCTAACTTTAGACTCCAGAACAAATTTGAAGCAGGCTAGTTTCCCCTGGAGATGAGTATCTGGTTGTACCTAGAGGCAAATAAAGGAGGTCATTTTCCCAGTTGTTGTTTGTTGCTGATTTAAGGGCAGAGCTTGAAGCAACTTTAGTCTGCATGTGCTCCCTACCACTCAAGATCAAGCTAATTAATTCTTGTCATTAAGTCTTGAATTCCAGTGTCTTTTTTTTTTTTTTTTTTGTCTGGGAACCCTATCCATTTGAGCTATATGCATGGCTAAACATTACTTACTGGCCAGTCAATGAGACCTCCCTAGCCTAAGAGAAACTACATTACTTATCATGTGCTCTGAGAATGGGCTGGACCCTGAAAATGTAACTTATAATTGTCCAGAGATTTGGCTGTAAGACAGCAGAGGTGAGGGTGGTGGTATTAAAAGAAGTTGGCTGTGGAGAGAGAGAACCATGAGAGATAAAGAAGAAAGAGCATGAGGGAAGTGTGAGAGAGTTAATGAGTGAGAATGAGTGAGTAAAAAGTATGTCAGTAATGTAGAAGTGTGAGTGTGTGTGTGTGTGAGAGAGAGAGAGAGAGAAAGAGAGACAGAGAGCTCTGTGAAAGAGCTGCTGTTACATGAGGAGTTGTGCCTAGAAACTGTATAAAGTGCTGTATTGTGAGAGAGCCATGTAAATGAGATGTGTAGCTGTGACTGTGTGGAGATTTGTAACCATGTGGAGGTAAGGAAGATCAAGCTATATCGAAAAGAGATGCAAAAGAGAAATGTATGTTAAAAAAGATATGTAGTCAAGTGAAAGGAGATATGATTGAATATAGAAATATAATGTGTAAGAAAGATTATATATATACATATATATACTATATATATAGAAAGATAGATAGTAAGAGAGATAAATAGATATGTGGATATATGTTAAGAATGTAGCTGTGTCGAGATAGAGAGATTTTCAGAGAGCATTCATCAGAAAGCACATGTGTTTCCTTATTTTCCCTCAGATAGAAAAGTTTAGCCCTCATCGCCTTCATGAATTTTCTTACATATCCTGGTGCTGTAACTTTGAGAGCTCCCCAGTCAGTCCAAAGGAGGGGCTTACTCTTAATGTGATGGGCAACTACAGTCTGAAAACCATGGTACTTGATCCTATCAGAGCCCAGCCTGATATTTGGAGATAGGCAGGTATGGCTGTCCATTGTTTCTTTGTAGAATGTAGTATTTGAAGTTAAGCATCACATTTAGTTCAATATGACCTATTCTCTCTCAGGAAATATGCACTAATTTTTAAAAGCCTGATAGAAAATTCATCTCTATCCTACACAGCACTCTCTCTAGTCATGGACAACTGTGAAATTTATATGGATATGACCCTCCCATATACTTCTTTATTTGTAATATGAAAGATATCGGTGCATCATTAATTATAAAAATGTGCAAAATTACTGTGAATAAAGGGACCTCATATAACCCCAGGCTTTCCTTACCATTCTGAAAGCAGGGCCATTGACTCTTTCTAACAGATAATACAGGTGTTGAAAAGCTAATTCACAGCTCCCCTGCTGTCTTCTTGTGGGGACAGCTTTCTTCTGCTCCAGGCAGTAATTGCTTGACTGCTAGCCTAAATTGTCCTAGAAAAGAAAGCATAGCTGTGCTTGCTTTTTATCCTGTGGATTTAGAATGGTGTCTAGTTTAGATTTCTAAAAAGAACCAATTCTACACAGTTTTGCTCATGCTGCATGCCAATTGAGACAAGAGAAACAAGATTATGAAGGCATCTACTCATGGATCTGTTGTTCATTCTGGTCAGACCAATTAGACTTCCTAGGCTAGGGTAGAATGGCTGGTATGGCTGTCACAGATCCAGGTTATTGAGTTTAGCTTGACAGGCAAGGTGGGGATAGTCCTAAAGCCATTGGATAGGGGCTAGAAAGCTGGCTTGAGAAGTTAAGAGCTTCCTGCTTTGCCAGAGGACCTGAGTTTGCTTCCCAGCAGTCTTATAAGGCAGTTTGTCATTGCCTGTGACTCCAGCGAAACCAGTACCCTCTTCTAGCCTCTCCGGGCACCTCACTCATGTGTGAAGAAGCCCCACACCTCCCCATGTACAAGTAATTAAAAAACTATCAAAAGAAATCAAGTGATCCATCAGTCATAAAACTAGAAGATTTAAGGAATACATCCTCTTGTTCCCCCAGCATGAACCATTTTCTAGCTAAAAATAGGTAGATAATGAGATTTATAAATAGTATTCTATTGGTTCTCTGGTGGATTACATGAGGTTGATGTCAGATCTATTTCAGAGATGCTGTCAAACACCAAGGTTTCTGTTGATTTTAGGGACACTACAAAGGTACTGATGAAACAGGAGGAAGTGGCCAGAACAGAGAGAAGCTGGTTGGCTCCTTCCATTGTCAAACACAAACTGTCAACTCAGAATAAGAAATGAAGTCTACAGGAGGTTTGTGCATGACTTCATGCAACAGAGACTTTTCACTTAGGAAAACTTCTCATTCTGTTCTCCAGTGTGATACCACTTACGTAAAGATTTTGGAGAGCCATGTCTTTCAAATCCAGAAGTTCCAGATAAATTTAAGGTAGATATTAATTAGGAACACCTTCTAATGACTCTGAAACAAGAATCTCCTTCTTGTAGCACATATAAATCATCTAAATACTTGAAAATCCAATGTTCATGATTAAACTATGCAAAATTTTTCTCTGAGGTCTTGTATCAGTGAAAGAATAAATGAATGTAAGGCAAGGTGCTCTAACTCCCTCCTATACATATACTACACACACACACACACACACACACACACACACACACACACACACACACGCATGCACATGCACATAGGCACACACGCACACACTCACACAAAGAATGCAACTAACTGGAGGCTCAGTTCAACATCAAATATGCCTGTTTTCGTCACTCTGCCACTGTAATTGGTGCTGGCTCTGCAGGGGCCCATCCATTTCCCCTTCTCACCCAGACAAGACTTTCATCATCTTGTGGGTTTGTTTGTTATTTTTTTATCTCAAGTATCACCTTCTCTGAAGTCATTTTTCTCACCCTGATATTCCAGAGACAACCTCTCCTATTTCACAACCACATGTTTTGTTTTCTCATCTGTCTCTCTGACTATCCTTTGAGCAGGCACTCAATACCTTACTGTGGCTGAAACTTCAGTCTGGCATACAGATAGGGGTGTAAGGACAGATGCAAAGAGATGTGCACATGGAGGTATTACCATGAAAAGAGGGGATGATGCCTCTTTTGAAGCGTGACTAATAAAAACTTAGGATCAGAAAACTGAAGATCTGAAAAGCAAAACAGCCAGCCACTGGTTCTTACCTCAACCTGAAGTCTGAAAATGGCAATCCTGCCTCCAGGAATCTCAGAATGAGACTTCCTGAGAGCTGTCTCGCCCTGTTTTATATTCCTCTCTAGGCCTAGGATTAAAGGGGTGCACCACTGGGATTAAAGGCATGCACCACCTAATTTCTATGGCAACTAGTGTGGCTACTGGGATTAAAGGTGTGTGTTACTGTAACCTGGTCTGTAAGGCTAACCAGTGGGGCTGTTTTACTCTCAGGTCTTCAGGCAGTTTTTATTCATTAAAATTCGATTGAAATGTGACTGCCCTCTTCCTTGGAGGGAGAAATGGGGCTATGGGTGTATTTCTGCTGTGAATAGAAAAAGACACTTAGAAGAGTCTTGCCTGTAACAATATTGAAGAAGTTGTGCTTGTTGTGTTTTTTTTTAAAAGAAAGAGGGTGACCCAGCAGCTTGCTGCAGGTCCCCAGACCACGCGGTCTCTGCGGCGGGTGGGCGGCCAGACCACGCGGCTAGTCTCCGGGTCCCCATAGGGGCTGTGTGGCGGTATGAGATGGACAAAAGAAAGCTGGGTAGGTGCGCTATGCAGAGTTAAACATTTATTAGGTGGGTGATGGAGGAAAAAGGAGAAAAGATAAAGAGATAGAGAGAGACAGAGAGAGACAGAGAGATAGAGGGAAGGGGGAGAGGGAAGAGAAGCAGCTGCTGCTCCCGTGAGAGCGGAAGAGAAAGAGAGAGCAAGAATTGGAGTCAGAGGCTGGAAGCTGGGAGTGGGCATGGCCAATAAGAGACCAGATACTACATTCCCAACTCTTTTGATAATAAAAAAAAAAGCCAGAGTGATTAGGCACCACAGGTTGAAGGAATTGGGGCGGTGGATTCTCAAGACTGCTTCCAGCTTATTTGTGGGCGTCGTCTTTGGGGGGGACCTGAGAAGGCAGGGCACTGGCGGCGGCTCGGTGAAGTCACCCCAGCTGGCTGGCTGGCCTCTTTGTCCTTGTCTGGTGTCTGTGGTACGGAGATGTTTGGTGTTTCTTATACCTGTCTTGAGGTATTGGCAGAACAGAGAACAAAGTTAAATTAAGGAAAAAATTTAGGACCAGGGGATACACTGGGGAGGAGGGTGATGTATCTGACCTGTCTTAAGGTGGATCCTTCAATTCAGCCCCCTGGAACTCACAAGAATTCTTTGGGTTTGTGAAAACAGAAGTTTTAGACATATACATTGTATAAACAGTAGCATATTTATGTCAGAATGACTGTGACAG
>PVIU01007973.1:0-87059 GCA_004026605.1 Ondatra zibethicus | reverse complement strand
GGTGACAACTCCACAAGTAAAGTGCTTGTCATGCAGTGGTAAGGACCTGAGTTTGACTCTCTCGAACTCATGCAGAAGCTGGTCACAGCGACTCTTATTTGTAATCCCATCCGTGCTCTTAAAGCAAGATACCCTGGAAGCTCACGAGCCAACTGGCCTGTCACAATCCACGGAAAAAAAAAGACCGTGTCTCAAAAGGATGGAAAGAAGAACAGACACCCGAGCCAGTCCTCTGATTTCCACATGTGTCCTTGACATGCAAACACCCCACACTTACACACATAAATGCACCTCCACATCCACAAACACATCATACAAACAAAGATTTTTAAAAGTGAAAAATAAGGTGAAGGAGTGATAGAGGAAGAGACTCCAGCCTGACCTCTGACCTCCATGCAAACACATACACCGACATACACACTCATGGGCACATGAGCGCAAAATAATAAACACTAAAGGTTAGCATAACATTTTCCTTATGGACAGAATTTTTGAAATAGCACTAGGTTGGAAGAGAACTAACTTGGTTTCCAGGCTGGCCCAGAAGGACCTGCCCTGTATGTCCCTTCCCTCTTTTTGATTTATAAAGCTTGGGGTCCTTCAGACACAGGTCCAGGGGAACTGCCTGTCAGGACATCTGCCCCACCCCACTCACCCTCTGACTCACATAGCAGGGAGGCCAGGTCCCTACAGTCACATGCCCTCCTTGGGATGGGGCAGAGGGCTTGCATGCTATTTGAGAAACGATGGCAACAAAACATTTGGTCAGTAGTGCCCTTGCATGTAAGTTCCCCTTTAGACCTTCCTGAAGCACAGCCTTGGGCACAGATCTGATCTTTGCAGCGCTGTGTAGGATAGCAAATGATCAAATGCCTCCAAATCTTTGCCTTTGGGAGGATTGTGACTCTATGAGAAATTGAAGAGGAGACAAGTTTGCACATCTGTCAAGTGAAGTGTGTGTGCGCACACATGCTCACTCACTTGTTTGTACGTGTGACAACCTTGGGTGTTGTTCCTCGGGTGCTGACCACCTTGCTTTTTGAGACACTGTCTCTCACTGGCCTGGAACTTTCCAAGTAGGCCGGACTGGCTAGCTAGGTAGCCCCAGGGATCTGCCTGGCCAATCTCTCCATTGTAGAGATTAAAAATACACAACATCACGCTCAGAAATTTTTACCTGTTTTTTTAGGATCAAACTCTGGTCCTGGTGCTTGCAAGGCAAGCATTTAATTGACTGAATTGCCTCCCCGACCCCTTTAAAGTGAATATCTGCTAAATAGTGCATAAGACAAGCGCTGAGCTAAGCGCTGGTCCTTAAAAATCCAGCTTCTAAGGAACCCCTCTCCGGGTTCAGTCAGTGACACCACAATAAGCAAAAGGAATTAAAATCTGAGGGTTAAGAAATCTGCTCTCAACAGGATCCGTCTATCCAATTTTCTTTCTTCTTCCTCCTTCTTATTCTCTATTCCCCATTGTTCTCCCCATTACAAATGTTCCTAGTCATATATATATATATATATATATATATATATATATATATATATATATATATATATATATATATATATGACTTATATATATGACTTATAACCCCAATTCCCCAGGCCTAATGGGTTTCAGGGCTGGAACTGTTTTGCCCCATAAAAATCAAATAAGAGTCTCCCCCCACACACACACAAACAAACACACACACACACAAACACACACACACCTCAAAGGTGGGAGTGGCTAGTGCATGTCTGGTGAACTCCTTAATGGAGAAAGTCAGTTAAAAAAGGAATTAAATCATCAGGGAATTCTCTAGGGGAAGGATAGTGCACTACGCTACATTTTTAGGTGGTTAGTAAAGAGCTAAAAAGGCTTGTTTTCAGTAAAATTATGAATAGGGCATGGATTGTTTTTTAAATCAGCGCGCCACTTTTTTTCCCCTCCCAGCATGCCTAGAGGATACCGGGTAACCAGGCAACCTGAGTAAACAGTCAAGGGGAAGCTAAAGGTTCCTGATCTGTTGAGCACATTCACCAGACGCAGCAATTTCTATGGGCTTTGGTCTGGAGTTTGCACTTATTGCTCTAAGTGGAAGAAACAAAGAGGAGACCCGGGCCTCTAAATTATCAGTTTCGGTGTATGCTGTTATCAGCTGTTCTGATCGTGAGCTTTGTGAGTCTGTGGCACCAGCAGGACACGAGTTTTTCTCTGGGTTGCAGTTAATTATTTCTTCTGCTGTCCTTGAGAGTAAAACACAAGCAGTAAATTTCCTGACCTAAAATCCTCAGTAAACTGAGGTGAAAGTGAGCATAGGAATCTTTTAAGTGAGGTAAAACCAGAGCAGCTTATTCTTCTATCTGAGCAGCTATAAATCACCAGCTTTGGGCAGTAATAACTCTGTGTCCTTGGAGATCTGTGAATATCTTAAACGGGGTGCTCTTGCCTGGCCCCTGTACACAGTTAAACACATGCTGATAAAGATAATTGCAAGAAAGCAGATCTCTGCGTTTACCTAGGAGAGAGGAGCAAGATCTTGCAGTCGGAAACTGCTTTCACAAGTAGTTAGGGGAATGTGATCAGTAAGCCCCAAAGGCACAGGAAACAGTTCTGAACTGTGGGAATTAATTCCCACATATGTAACTGAAGGGGAGAGAGCTACAGCGAAACAAACTGAGGGAAAACTGACTAAGTCCTCTTTCCTTTTCTCACTCAGTTTTATATTTTTACTTTTGAGGCAGCCTCCAGCCCAGGCTGGCCTCCAACCCCCTGTGCAGTTAAGGATACCTTGAACTTCTGACCCTGCTGCCTCCACTCTGCTGAGTGCTGGGATCACAGGATGGGTTCCCATGCCCAGGTTATGCTGTGTTGGGGGAGGAACCTGGGGCTTCCTGCATGCTGGACAAGCATTCTATCAACTTAGCCATGTTCCCTGCCCTCGTCCGTTTAGTTGCTTTTATTACTAAATCTAGAGCTTGTGAAACGAAGCCTGGTACTGTTAGACTCCTGTTAGCATTGCTGACGAAAATTGTACTTAGACTTTCTTTAGGGATTGCCAGCCCCCAAATAATGACACAGAAACTTAATATTAATTACTAAAGCTTGGGCTTTAGCTTAGGCTTGTCCCCAACTAGCTCTTAAATTAACCCATTTATATTGATCTATATTCTACCACGTTTTTTTTTTTAACCTCTTCTCCATTCTGTACGTCCAACTTGCTCTGTGTCTTGCCAGTGTCTCTCCTGCACCTACATTCATTCCCCTGAGTTTTTCTCTCTGCCTGGAAGTCCCACCTAACCTCTCCTGCCTAGCTACTGGTTGTTCAGCTTTTTGTTAAACCAATCAGGTACCTTAGGCAGTCAAGGTAAAACAATGACACATCTTCACACAGTATGATCAAATAGCCCGCAACAGAAAATACCTCTATGTGGGCTCATGGTGGGAATGGTTACTATGTGGCTTTTCAGGGCTTGGAAGTCACTTCTGTCCATCTCTTGTCAAATGACTGCTCTTCCCTTGGATCTTTGCAAATATCTGCTAGGTGGATTCTTTGACATCAGAGGGCTCAACACAGCACTTTCAAGAGCACAGTAGGCCTGACATCCTCTGGCCATGGGCACCATGAAGGCTCCCAGTAGATGGGCACACACCTGGACGCTTCGTTTTCCTTTCCTGCCAACTGCCTCTTTCAACTCAGCTCACCCTGCTTCTGCAGCACTGTATTCAGGACCCCAAAATAAAAATTTCACTAAATGTGATTGGCACTTGCCTGAAATTTAAGCACATAAGCATAGAGACAGAGTCAGGATTAAAGGCTTGCCTCACTTCATAGTGAGTTCAAGGCCAGCTTGGACTACTTATGACCCTGTCTCAAAAGAGAAAGAACAGTTAGCTAGGTATCATAGTGTATTCCTGTAGTCAGTCTCAAAACTTAGGTGATAAGGGCTAAGGCATTAGTAACTCAAGGTCATCCTTGGTCACACAGAAAGTTCAATACCTGTCCGGATTACAAGAGACCCCATCTGAACTTTTTCTTCTTCAGGAAATCTCATGCTGGAGTGAGATTAGCTGGAATCCCTGGAACCTGATGAGGAATGGCTGGGGTGTGGATCTGCAGAGGGGTGACTGTCTCCAAGGAATCTATTTTGGGAAATAAATCTTCATATGTGTATTTTCTGGATTTTCTTTTATCTTGTCTATAAATTGTAACACTACTGCTGGCTGGCCCAAACTGTGACTAAATCCTGTTCCTTCTACCAATTCTCAATTGCTAGGATTTTGGTAAAGTGAGGAGCGTAGAGCTTCAGAGTCCAGCTTCTTTACATCTAAGGGCCCCCAACCCACACCCCGAGGAGGGAGAGCCAGACTTTTTTCCCTTATCTTTACCTGTCCAATTTGTAGATAAACCTTTGCAAAGCCAGTGAACTCAGGACTTGTTACAGACAGGACTTACGACAGACATAGCAAAAGCACAGCACCGATCCAGTAACCAGATGGGAGTTTAGGTGGCTATGGGCTGGTCAGAGCAGTGTGCACTCTGACTGGGGGAACAGGTGACAGTGTTATGCCCAAATCCACGTAGTTGCCGCAAAAGCCAACAAGGAAACCGAGTCTCATATATAAAAGCAAAGAGCCTTTATTTTAATCAAGTTTGCAAACTTGGTTCCTCCGCATGTCCAATGTATTGAAATAACCGGAGAGCCCCAAGCTCAATTAGAATTGGGTTTTTATAGTAGTAAAGGTGGGGGTGAGGGATCTCTGAGGTTTAGGACCCCTGATTGGCTGACATTTGTCTAGGGGTGTCCTGGTGAGGCGCTCTGGCAGGTGATCCCATCTACAGCAGTTGTAATGTTAGGCATTTCCTTTGAATGGTCTGCTCCTGGGCGGTGGTCCTGTAATCTCAGCTTGTGGTTCCTCCTGCAACCAGGTATTGCCTCAGGGTAAACTACTGAGACTCAGACCTCTTATTAAATTTATTGAGGGCCGAGTTCTACTCTGGCAGGTGATAATGGTTGGAAATAAAGAACTTCCTTTGGGTGGCCTGTTCATACTTAGTTTATCATGGCTGGCCCCCATAGACAGCTTTCTCCAAGTACCCCGGGTCACCCTCCAATTCCCAGTTCTGGCAGAGGACTGTCTGTTGGAAAGACCTGGACCTACTTCTGAAATAGGAGCATTTTTTTTTTTGAGACAGGGTCTCATGTAATTCAAACTGGTCTCAAACATACTTGGTAGCCAAGGATGACTTGTGACTCCTAGTCTTCCCACCTCTACATATTGTCTCAGGCTACAGAAATGAGTTGATATGCCCTCTTTAGACAGGGCTTCATGCTTGCTTGGCGTGCACTCTGCCAACTCTACCAACCAAGCGTCCTTCGACAGAAACGTTTAGAAAAAACAGCCTAGAGGCTTCATGGAGTCCTCCCTGAGAGAGCACAGGAGGTTCTCTGGCCCTGGACTTCCGGCAAATCTCCACCCTGCCGTTCACCGCTTTATTCTTCACTTTCCTACTAGGGCTTAGTTTATGTTCTTAGTATAGGCTGATGCAGTGGTTTTTAACCTGTGTCTTTTGGGGTCCAAAGAATCTTTCACAGGTGTTGCATATCAGATATCCTGCATATTATTTACAGTATGATAAAGTAACAAAATTATAGTTACGAAACAGCAATGAAAATAATTTTATGCTTGGGGGTCACCACAACCTGAGGAATTGTATTAAAGGGTTGCAGCATTAGGAAGGTTGAGAACTACCAGGCTAGTAGTTCTGGCTGCTTCCCTGCCTTGGCCTCAGCTTTCTCTCAACTGAGACACTCTTTTCCAAAGCGCTGCCTGCAGGGCCAAGTACCTCCAAAATCCTGAGAGGTGGGAGGGAGAGAGGGAAAAAATAAAGAGAGACCTGAGTGGCTCTAGTTTGGCCAATGACTCCTGAGGCTTCTTGCTCTCCAAGACCTTCATATTGCCCACCTGACTTTATCGGTGTGGACAGCCCCTTCTAAGGCTCCAGTCCTCTAGTCTGGCCCCTCCCAGGAAGCACTCCTTGATCCACTTCCCTTCAAATTATCTGCACTTGGAGGTTGTGGATGTGGCTCAGTTGGTAGAACACTTGCCTAGCGTGTGTGAATGCTATAATGATAGATGCTCACGTTGTTCTCCAATGTCCTCCAACTGGGTTCCCCTATAATACAGTCTAATTCTGCCGCTCTTTCCCTGGATTTAGAGTTAGATCTTGAAGGTTAAGAGCTCCCATCTCCACCTAGATGATTTTATCATTGTTGTTGTGTATATCTGTGTGAGTTGGCCATGTGGGTGTGCCACAGCAGGGACGCTGAAAGTCAAAGGTCACAGGACAATTTGCAAACCCAAGGTTTTTTTTTTTTTCCTTGTAGCACAGGTTCTGGAAACCAAACTGAAGATGTCAAGCTTCTGTAGCCATCTCTCAGGCCCCTTCCTCAGCTCTGCTAAGGAACTAGGTAAATGCTTAGAGACGGTGACCACTTTGTGAGACAGGGATGTAACAAAGGATGTCGATGAATGTCCAGGGGGAGAGATACAGAGGCCGGGTGTGGGGACAGCAAGGCACAGACCCTTTGTGCCTTCTTCTGTGCCTCTCTCCAAGCATCTCCTGTGCTCAGTACCTGAAAGCTAATGAAGTCTTGTCCAAGAGTTTTACCTTCCCAGAGGTCGTGGGAGTGGAAAGTTTAAACTCTCCACTTAAATAGTTGTTCTGGTGACTGGTATCATCCCGAGGCCCTCTGGGGTCCCCGCCCCCAAGTCGCAACTGGAGCATAAATCTCAAGTATTATCAGAGAGCTGCGTTGTGAGTAATGAAACACACTCCACACACCTAAGGCACGCTGGGGTTTTATGAGTTCTGTGACACAAACTAGGAGGAAAGATGTTCTAAAGAGAAACTTGGGCTGTGAGAGACAAAGGCGCCCAGAATTAGCACTCCCTTGGGAATCCCATGCTGGCAGAAGGCTGAAGCTCAGTGCTTGTCAGAAGAAGAGCTTGTCCCCATAGGAGAGATTTCACACAGAGCCAAGAAGTTCTGATAACTTGTCAGGGTTACCCTGCAAGAGAGATGAGCTGAGACAGTGGTGGGTCAGTAGTAGGCAGTACTGCATCCTTGACCAGGAGTGCTTAGTTATACCTACCTCTTGCCCTCTGTTTAAAACTAGACCCCATGTCAGGATCTAGAAGGTGGACTTGGGAGGGTCACTTGATCTCTTTGTCCCTCTACACAGTGTGGCTATAATGAATGTGGTGGTCTGAATAAAACTGAACTTCATAGACTCAAAGATTTGAACACTCAGTCACTAGGGAGTGGCACTATTTGAAAGGATTAGAAGGTGTGGCTGTGTTGGAAGAAGTGTGTCACTGGGGGTGGGCTTTGAGGTTTCAAAAAGCCCATTCCAAGTCCAGAGTCTCTTTTTTCCTGCTGCCTGTGGATCCAGATGTAGAACTCTCAGCTACTTCTCCAGTATCACGTCTACCCGTGTGCCACCATGCTCCCCACCATCGTGACAATGAACTAAACCTCTGAGCTGTAAGACATTTCCTGTTAAATGCTTTCCTTTATAAGAGTTGTCATTGTCATGGTGTCTCTTCACAGAACATTGACTATTATTAAGACAATAAATAAACCTCTCTTTTCTGATTTTGATTATTACTTAAAAAAATAATTGGCCTGTTGATGACTGGCTTAGCTGAGTTGGCTAGAGACGTCAGGGCCCATCTGGGTTCTGGTTCTTATTTTTTTTTTTAAAGATTTTATTACTTCATGTGCATTCATGTTTTGCCTGTATGTATGTCTGTGTGAAGGTGTCAGATCCTCTGAAACTAGAGTTATAGGCAGCTATGAGGTACCATGTGCTGGGAATTGAACCGGGACCTCTGGAAGAGCAGCCAGTGCTCTCAACCACTGAGCCATCTCTCCATCTCCCCACCCCAGGTTCTGATTCTTAAAACTCCAATATCAACACTCTATCTCAGCCCCTAGTCAGTACTCGGATGCTGGAGATCAGAGGCCCTGACTGTCTTCCTGGGAGCCTCCACCACCACAGTTGAGGACACTGAACTGTCTGGTCACCTGACTGTCACCCAGGGCTTGGAAAGTGATAAGCAGCGCTCTTCAGAGGACAGACCCTGAGGCCTCCGAGAAGTGATCACCCCGGGTCCGCTAAAGAGCAGACAGTTTCTGGGCTGCTGGCTGGGGTTGCAGGAGGCTTGTGGGAGTTGATGTTCCTGAGACAGAGGACAAAGTCCTGTAATAAATTACGTATACCCACAGTGCTTAGCCACTTCCTCTTGGAGCCCTTCTACGTCTTCTGTCCTTTCCCTCCTATACTACCAGAAGCTTGGAACCTGTCTCCCTACCTGGATCCTTCAGTTGCCCAGGGTGGAGGGATAGAGAGTCAATAGGACCCCCATACTCTGATCCTGACAAGGTAAGAGAGTCCTGGGATATGTGGAAGGAGGGGTTCCAGGTGGGAGGTGGGTCTGGAGACACAGACCTGGGAACAGGGTGGGGCAGGCCTGTGGAGCAGAGGGCTGGGATGCTCCTCCAGACCTAAGAAACCCAAAACCTCAGTTCAGCCGGTAATAGGGCAACTGATGTGGGCAGCTGGCTTATTCTGGAAGTCTGGGAAGGGTGATGAAGGGCTATAGAGTTCTATGCTACAGGAGGGCCTGCCCTGCTCAGAGAAGCAGCTGCTGCTGCCTTCTGTCTAGTCCTCTCTCTGCTGGAAGGCCTCCCAGGAAATCCAAGGGGCTGAGGATAGCACAGGTACCAGGCTGAGGCCCTGCTGTGCCATATGAGGAAGCCCACTGTATTTGTGAGATGCTCTGGTAATATTGCCTCCATTTTATAGGCAAGAGACTGAGATCTGGGGCTGAGGTGCCTCAGCAAGAAGCACAGCTGATCTTGACTTCCACCTAGGTTCATCCGCTTGATCCTTGGAGGCAGGTTACTGTGTTTAGTCAACTCTGGAGAGCCAAGGCACTGGTTTGTGGCAAGACAGGCACTCACTGGCTTCAGAGCCTTCTCAAGGTTTGCGTGTTGCATAAATGAGATGGTAAAAGAGATAGAGAAAAGGTTATAGACAGGCCAGTTTTGGGATTTGTGTGTACCATACCCATCATGGAGGAGGAAATTGGAGACAGAAGTCAGTAGAGACCGGCTGGGTTTGGTAGCTGACAGTGTGGGGGTCCCCACCCTGAGTCTCCTAAGTTGGGTATGTGTGTTTCCTATTTCTAAGCCCCCATTCAGGATCTGCTTTATATCTGTGGATGCCATCTTTGTTCTAACTTGTAAGACCTCTGGACTGTGTTCAGGACTGTAGCTTTAAGAAGAAAGTCATGAGGATCATGAAGCTCTCATGCTTGCCCAGTAAGGGCTTTACTGACCGAGTGACCTCCCCAGCCCTCCCTTGTGCTTGAGCCCCGACAAAGCTCTCTCCATTGGTACTGCTTGCTCTTTGGGATTTCCAGCTCAAACTGAGCAAAAGCACGAGGGGACAAGTGGCATCAGCACACCTGATGCACGCATCAGCCAGCCTCTTCTCTGACTCACTGTTTGGTCTGAAACCTCCAGAACTGTCTCTAGCTCCTAGAACAAGCAGGGACTCAAGCAGGAACTGTGATAGAAGTTTTCAGGTACCATCCTATTAACTTAACCTGAGCCCAGAAGGTACCCCAATTTCTAGGCTCTGTGTCCCAGAACAAAGAGCTGGACCAGGGACACACGGATAATGATAGAAATGGAGACCGTTTATTAAGAAAGAGAAAGACACTCTTCAGTGGCTGTATGTACCTTGCATATACAGCAATAACAGAACAGGATTAAAAATAAACAGGAAGCCAGGCAGTGGTGGTGCACGCCTTTAATCCCAGCACTCGGGAGACAGAGGCAGGCAGATCTCTGTGAGCTCGAGGCCAACCTGGTCTACAAGAGCTAGTTCCAGGACAGGCTCCAAAGCTACATCGAAACCCTGTCTCAAAAAAAAACAAAAAACAAAAAACAAACAAACAAAAACAGGAAAGTATGAGGAAGAAAAAAACATCAAGGTAGGAAAATATAGTGTAACTGGGCAAAGAGAATGGAAGCGAGTCAGAGAGCTGGGAAAGGTCCCAGGCTCCAAGGCCCTGAGCCACAAGTCTCTACCTTTCATAGGTCATTGATGTAGCCTCTGCCTTACCTGGAATATGGAGATTTCAGGGCCTTTCTTAGCATCTTCTTCATTGTTCTCTCTTTCCTCTTTTCTCTTTCCTCTCCTGACCCTTGTGCCCCTGCTGGGAGCCCTGTCTGTTAGGCAAACAGGCTCTGGCTTCTCACCACTTTGCCAAGCTTTAGTTCTCCCAAATATGAATGATGATAAAAATGTTATATATGTATGTATACATATACATATATACACATGCATACATACAAAAATGCTTATCTTGCAACTAAAAGGAATATTGTACCTGTAACTCTTGAACTAATAAATTTCATAACAACTACAGGGGTGTGGCTCAGTTGGTAGGCTGTTTAGCTCTCATGAACGAAACCCTGGGTTCAGTCTCCCTTGGTGCATAAACTGGATGTGGTGGTGCATGCCTGTAATCCCAGCGCTTCAGAGAAAGAGAAGATCAGAAGTTCAGTTATCGTTGGATACAGAGTGATTTTGAGGACAACCTAGAATCTATGAGACCCTATCTCAAAGTAGCAATAGATAGATAGATAGATAGATAGATAGATAGATAGATAGATAGATAGATAGATAGATAATTCCTGTGGCAATAAAAGCATAACCTCTCCCCCAAAGTAACATACATTTTGACTTAAATTTTGAAGTCAAGATATTTTCAAAATATATAGTTTGGTTTATTAGTTTTCATAATTCAGTGTCTTTTAGCAGCCAAAAAATTTTAAAGACAACACAATGGCATACAGGAACCAGACTCTGTGTATTTTCCATCTCTATGTGGCTTATTTCTTTTATATTATTTTACTCCTCTTTTAAGGACTTTATCTTATTATTTTAAAACTATATATATTTTATGACTATTTATATCTCCTCTTTTCTCTCCCAACCTATGTATATTTTTTAAAAAATATGGAACACTTCATGAATTTGCCTATGTATATTTTTAAATACACTGTAACCCGTTTGGAAACTTTCCATCTGAATCCGTCTTTACCGTGTATCTGTAATCTTTTCTGTCTGTATGAGCAAAATTCCAAACCCGCCACACAGTGTGCTGTTGGAGTTTGCATTGGTGGCTCAAGCTCACAGGCAGTGGCTAAGAGACTCCTTTCTGTACGGTGGCCTGTGTGAGAGACTATGGGAACATGCCGTGTGGCTTAGCTCATGGTGTGCTGACAGCTGCCAGGAGATGCATCTCATTACTGTGGCCGGCAAGAGAGACACAAGACTGAGAAGCCAAGTTGGCTCCTTTTTTTGTGTGTGTTTAGAACCTTTTCTTATGGTTTTATGTGGATCTTTGTTGCCCAACAGTGGGCACCAGTATGCATAAGTGCCCAGAATGAAATGTGATTGTCCTTAGAAAATGTTCCATGTGAGATTGAAAAGAATGTATTTTCTGCTGTTTTGGAACAAAGTGGTGTATAAAAATCAATTTGCACACTTTTAGTGTCATATTTGATTGGTGGTGGTATTGATTTAGTCTATTTTTCATGCTGGTTTTCTGCATGCTGATTCTCTCCATTTCTGATAGAGCCAACTGTAATAGTGGATTCTGTTACTTCCTCTTGTATTTTTATCCCCTTTTGCCTTACTATTTTAGCATTCTGGTGTAAAATGTATAGATATTAAGGACTATGTTTTCTTTGAATATTTAATCCCTTACCATCATGTAGTATTTCTCTTCACTTCTTATCTTTTTTAACATAAAATCTGTTCTCTATGTAATTGTATGAGTATTCCAATTTTCCTTCGATGAGTGTTAGTGAGATAAGTCTTTCTTCATCTCTTTAATAACACTTGTGTCTTTATAGTTGATGTGGGTTTCTTGTAAACAGCATATAGTTGGCAGCCACTAATTTTTAAAAGAAAAATAGTGGCCACTCTTTGGGTGTGAGGGAAGAATAGGATAACTCCTTCAGCAGTTGCTAATGCCATTCCTTGAAAGAATGCAAGAATGGAGCAATTTGGAGGAGTAAAGAGATGAAGTACTACAGTCACACAGAGTTTGCTGTACTCAAGGCAGATCTTCTGGAGAAGTCCAGAGAAACAGGCCTCCGATGGGCCTGGTAATGGGTATGACCACCAGAAATGTCGCTTTAGGACCTAGAATTGTTAAAAGCCTGGCAGTAATCCTAGGCCTTAGGAGAGGTTTCGCAGTGGAATCTAAAA
Organism: Ondatra zibethicus; assembly: GCA_004026605.1. Taxonomy (NCBI): domain Eukaryota; kingdom Metazoa; phylum Chordata; class Mammalia; order Rodentia; family Cricetidae; genus Ondatra; species Ondatra zibethicus. The sequence goes on along the minus strand of PVIU01007973.1, from coordinate 74,718 downwards.
CTGAAAGAGAATACAGTGAGGTCAGCTAGAATTCCTTAGCCCACATCAAGCACAAGAGAAGAGACTTGGGGACTTCATGGGCTCTGCTTAGGCAATGAGATGAGGTCTGACCCCAAAGCAGCCCTGTAGCTGAACTTGTCTTTGGCCCTCAGTCACATCTTCAACCTCCAGTGTCTGTACCCTCCCACCACTGAGTCCGGTAGAAGTTCTAGTGGAAAAGTAAGCTAACTGAACAGTGGAACGGAGCATAATATTTGCATGGTAGCAGCATTGCTCTGCCAAGTCATAAGCAAATCTGAGATGACTTGGGCAGAGAGGCAGAGATGTTCAGAAGAAAACCCATCTATAGGGTTCTGTCCAATCCTCTTCAACAAGTCTCTGAGGCCATGGCAACTCTAGTCCTGAGTCAGACACTTTGTAAGGTCACGTAATCTGACCTTTTATGCCCCTCTTTGCCTCTTACCTCAGGCACACTTTTGAAGCGAAAGTCTCTGAGGTCCAGCCTCACAGCTTCCTACTGACCCAGAGGCCAGCGAGGATTGAGGATGAATTACCTCAGAAACTTAAGACTTGTTGATGACCTTCTCAGCATTTTGACAGACATTTGTACTTCCCCACAGCAGAGGATATAGGGAAAAGGCAGACTGTAGAACTAGGGAGAAGATTCTCTTTCTTTGCTTACCAGTTGAAAAGCTTTGGTGAGCAAGATAGCTTGGTTGGTAAAGAGCTTGTAACATGACTAGATTCCAACTGCCCCAAGTCCTAGATTACAAAGAAAACCTGGGCATGGTGATACACACTTGTAAGTTCTGGGAAGGTATAGATAATGAGAGACTGTCTCTCAAACCCAAGATGGATGGCTCCTGGAGGAACAGCATCTGAGGCTGTCCTCCAGCTCCTGTTGTGTGACGTGATTCCTGGGAAGACATGAACAAACATTTACTCACCCTAGAGGCCACAAGAGACCAAACTAATGATGGCACTGAAGCCCAACTTGGTGAACCAGTGAACTTGGGGTTACTTACAGGAGTAGAAATAATTTGAAGACAGCTGCTTTGCCAAAGCCCATCCCAGCATGGGTGACAGCTCACAAAAGCTAGAAACCTGGAGCACCCCGCACAGTGTGCAGGCAGCTTGACAAATGGGAACATCTCTCCTGGGCAGCTCAATTAGTCTGAGCCTCTTTCCTTCTTTATTTCTCTCCTTCTTTCTTTCTTATTTTAGATTTTATTTCTTTTTATTTCATGTGTATTAGTGTTTCCTCGAAAGTCTGTCTGTGCAGCCTGTGCACAGGGTGCTCCTAGAGGGCAGAAGAAGGTGTCAGGTCCCCTGGGACTAGAATCGCAGATAGTTGTGGTACTGGGGATTGAACCCAGGACCTTTTGAAAAGTAGCCTGTGCTCTTAACCATTGAACCATCTCTCCAAAGCCAAAGCCCCACCCTATGATCTGGACCTTTTCCAGGCATCCTGGCTGCTCTCTGCCTCTTCTGACTGTTCAGTTGCTCTGAACCTGCTCTAGGCATCTCAGTGTGTTGAAAGTCTCTCTTAGTAGTTCTTACTGCTCACATAACTTATGGGTTCTAGTGACTCTGATGTGTTTCAAGGACCTCATGAGGCTATTGCGTTGTTTGCTTTCTGTTTTAGTAACACTCCCTGCTTGAAGGAGGATGGAATGTTTCACCTCCCTTTATAATGCCCTGCCTCTTAATGAGCTTCCTTCCAAAATGAAATGTTTTATTTTGGAGGAAATGTCTAAACAATGCCTTCACTACACATTTGCATTCATGTACACACATACCTGTTAGGAATAATTCTTAAGACGAGCCTCTCTGCTCACGCAAATAATTCCAATCAGACCAAATTAGACCAAATAAAAGATGCCCGCATTTAATAAATGCAGTGCCCCCGGGTAGCTGGGAGCATGGCGGGTTGGTGGGGGTCAGAGAGGGAGAGACCATGCAAAGCCCAACACCGGAGACCACAGATCAGCTCTTGGCAGGCTTTCTCGGAGGTGGAGTCTGGACCAAGGCAGTTCCCAGATAGAGTTGAGATGGAGCTTTCTGCTCCATCTCTGCTCCAAGGGTGGGTGCCAGGGGCTGGGGAGATGCTTTCAATCAATCATCCCAGACTCCTTAGACATAAGGGTATTAGAGGGCTGGGGTCTCACTTTCAATCAAACAGTACCCATACATACATGAACACACACATGCCAAGCTTTGGCAAAGTCTCAGCATTCCCCAGCTTCCATGTCCCCACCCCCACCCTGTAGAATGGCTGCTGCCATCAGAGCTGCCCCATTACTGGGCATCCTTACCAACCAAATAAGCCATTATTGTAACAACACCATTTCCAGGGGTTTCCCATGCCCTGCCAGTAGATACTAATGACTGTGTCCCTTCTGGCTCAGGCCTATGCTAGAGTCAGGCAAATGAGAAATGAACACCACAGATACAGCAACTGCCTCTCCCTGCTAACATCTCAGAAAAGGAAGGACAACAGCATTTAAGTCAGAAGAACAGGAAGGGAATCTCCATGAGTGGGAAGATTGGGGACCTGACTTCTCCTTCCACCTGAGTGCTTCCATGGCACTTGAGAGCAGCCAGAAGCTGGGACAGGTTTGGAATGTGGTTGATCTGGGCGTAATTCCCAACTATACTGTTCATTAACTAAGTGACTTTTCCTTTTTTGAGCCCCAGGTAAAAATCAAGAGGCAGGTCTGTAATCCCAACAATTGAGAAGCTGGGACCATTCTGAGCTATATGAGATACTGATTAAAAGGTTTAGATCAAGTGCAGTCTTACTGTTCTATTGCTATGAAGAGACGTCATGACCACAGCAACTCTTATAAGAGAAAGCATTTAATTGTGGGCTTGCTTATATTTTCAGGGGCTTACTTAATTCATTATCATTATGGCAGGGAACATGGCAGCGGGCAGGCATGGTGCTGGAGAAGTAGTTGAGAGCTATATCCTGATCCACAGGCAGAGAGAAAGTTTGGTCTAGCATGGACTTTTGGAACCTCAAAGCCCACACTCAGTGACGTGCTTCTTCCAAAGGTACCACGGTTACTCCCACAAGGCCACACCTCCTAATCCTTTAATCTTATCAAAGAATTCTACTCCCTGGTAACTAATCACTCAAATATATGAGCCTATGAGGGCCATTCTTATTCAAACCACCACAAGTAAACAACCTGAGCCCATCCCAAGACGTATGGTGATGGCTAGTTTGCATGGATATGGGGACTTGTTAAAATTCTGGATTAGGTGGGTGTGGTGGCAACATGCTTGTAATCGAGATCTTGGAGGTAGAGACAGGGGGATCCCAAGGACTCACTGCCCAGACAACCTAGTCTACTTGTTGAGTTCCAAGTCCCAGTGTCAAAAACCAAAGTGGGAACTGAAGAAGTGGCTAATTGGATAGAAGAAATGGCTAATTGGGTAAAGTGCTATATAAATATGACAACTGGAATTTGGGTACAAGTACCCATGTCTATACCATGAGTGTGGGGCTGCCACCTGTGGAGACAGGGATCCCCAGGGAAAATTGCCTAACTACACTATCTGCATCAGTGAACTCTGGGTTCAGGGAGAGACCCTGCCTCAATACATAAAGCAGAGATGACCAAGGAAAACATACAGCATCAACATCTGGTCTTTACATACACGTGGGCACATGTGTGCACCCCTCATCACACAATGTACCACACATACACAAAAGGGAGGAAGGAAAAAAGGAAGAAAGGAAGGGAGGGAGGGAGAAAGGGAGGGAAGAAGGCAGGAAGGAAGGAAGGAAAGAAGGAAGGAAGGAAACAAAAGAAAGGAGAGACAGAAAGAAATGTGATAAATGGTATCTTAAGAGTTTCTATTGCTGTGAAGAGACACCATGACCTTGGCAATTCTTATAAAGGAAAACATTTAATTTGTGTGGCTGATGGTTTCAGAGCTTTAGTCCATTATCATCATGGTGAGACATGGTGGTGTGCAGACAGATATGGTGCTGGAGAAAGAGCTGAGAGTTCTATATCCTGATGTACAGGCAGCAGGAGTCTGTGTCCACTTGACTTGAGCATAGAAGGGGGTAGCTTGAGCATAGAAGACCTCACAACCCACCCCACAGTGACACGCTTCCTCCAACAAGACCACACTTACTCCAGCGAGGTCACACCTCCTAATAGTGCCACTCCCTAATATGGGGGTCAGTTTCATTCAAACAACCACAGACGGCTCCTGAGAAACAACTCCCATGGTTGTCCTCTATCTTCTGCATGTATGCACACACAACATGTGCACACACACAGAGGAATACTCCCTCTCCCCCCGCCTCAAAACTTGGGCTTTTGAATGACAGGGCACTGCCCTACTCCGTGAATGGAGCCCAGAACCAAGGGCCAAGTGCTCTCCGGAAGGGATGTAGAATGTAAAGAACAAGAAACACCTTCTTGCCCACAGGCTGGGAATGTGACCCACACATCCAGCTACTCAGAGCTGTTCCTGGAGTAAAGCTCCAGTCAAGCCACTCGTGGACAGGATGGGCTGCCAAACCCTTACTGCACCTGTTCTTCAGGGGTTCCACACTGGCAGGCCCTGGGGCTGACGTTCTGCTTTGTCTCCTACAGGACACAGGGAGCTGCTGACCTGGGATGTCGGTGTTCCGGCTGGTAAGGACAACACTTAACTGTGGACGTTTCAAATCACTTTCAAGGAAGGAAGAGAGTCAAAGAGTCCCCAGAAGGAAAATTCCAGGGACTGGGGTGGTGATCAAGGAGTAGGAAGAATTCTATTCTTATTGGAAGAAAGCAAGTGTGGCTAACATTTTCATCTCTGCAAAGTGGCCACTTGTGCACAGAAATTTCTCACTTATATTCAGGGACTTAAAAGGGGGGTTACTGGGGCAGGGAGACAACTCAGTCAGTAAAATGATTGCCTTGCAAGCACAAGTGCCTGAGTTTGATACCCAAGAACCTATTATAAAAAAAAAAGGAAGAAAGAGAATAAAAGAAGGGGTGGGGAAGCCAGGTATGTTAGGTATTTGCTTATAATCCTAGTGAGGTTCAGTTGTCACCCCGCCTAGTTGAGTCAGTCAGTACCAGTCAGTATCTTAGCTCAAAAAGCACAGTGGACAGCCCTGAGGAAAATCTGAGTTCATCCTCTGGCCTCCACACACACGTGCGTGCACATCCATTCTCATGCCATCACCTTTGCACGTGCACGTTCACACTTGGGGCAGGAATGGGGAGTTCCCACTTGTCTCCATGGCCCTGGCAGAGAGCCTGCTCAGGGATGACAGGGTAGGCATGAGCCTGGGTGATCCTTGTTCCGTTCACTCAGTAAATGTCTGTGTTTCTGTGGCTAGGTGATGTCTCCATGTGTAGGAAGTGGAGTGAGATCTTGCTCATTGAATCAAGGAACCCAGAGAAAATGCCCTAGCCTTAGAATGATTCAAAAGGAAAAGAAGTGGGGGTGTGTTCTTCTTCAGTTCAGGTACTGTGAGATGCAGATCACGTAAACTGTGTATACCTCAGCCCCTCACAGGACATAGGAGAATGGCAGTTGTTTGGCTCAGAGGACAGTGTTATACAATATTACCTTAACAAAAGAAATCTTAGTTCAAACTTACAGACTTAGAGCCATGCAATACATTAATATGACCACTGCACACACTGTTAAACTTTATGGCTTTGTAAGTTTCCGGGTAAACCTTCTAGAAAGCACAGGACACTCTTTATATGGTACAGAGTGAAACCATAGCTGTGCTTCTGGTTTTGAATGAGTGTCAGGAGCTGCTAGAGAAAAGCAGTAGACACATAGCAAACACGTGTCATGTGTTATATATATATGTTATATGTTATCATTGATGGTTATAGCATCCAGAAGAGTGCAGCTGAGGAAGACCAGTCAAAGCTATGACTCTGGAGCTAGAACTTAGAAAGGGATGTCATTGTCCTGTTCTTTCTCCATAGTCTGCCCATGGACCTGGCGCTGGAGGGTCAAATAAAAGCCAGAGCACCCAGGGCTCAATGGGGTAGAAACAAGCAGACAGAAAACACGGAGCAAAGGGGTCTTGTGAAGGGGCAGACTACTCTACCCTAGTAAGAGAAAACAGGCTTGGAGGTACCAGGCAGACCGAGCATACATGAAGGGTGAGCATCTCCTGGCTCTCCAGTCTCCCCACTGAGATGTTTTCTCTTTGTACCCAGCTATTGCAGCTGCTCCTAGCAGCAGCTTGCCCCGCATCCTGCAATCTCTTCTTTAGATTCTGGCTGGGCCCATGCCTCCCCATGTTGTTCCTAAGTTATTCTGTACATTCACGGAATTTTCCACACCTGGATGTCTCCAAGTGTCAGGTCCCATTGTTGCTGGCTAGTGTTGAAGGCACGTGGTTGGGAAAATTCTTAAGTCCTCTCTATTTTAAATATGTGATGTAAGATGATGTGTCATAATTAAAACAAACATCATCAACAACAACAACAAAAACCCATCTTGAAGATCTGGTATTTCCTCTTTAGTCTAATGTGAAAATACATTGACTTTATTGCTCCACAATATGTCCTGTGTTGGAGTCTCGTTTGGGGCCCCCATTCCCTTGGTCCCAGTGAAAATCAGAAAGTAAAGAAAACACCTGGGGAAGGGGATTGGGACACATGACCAAATGCTCATGGCACAGGAAATTCTAGAGGTCAGTGATTCTCAGAGGGCCCATTGGTACCAAGAAGCTTGAGGGATGCCACCATTTTAGTTCATTCCATGAGGTTCATTAACCAAGATGGCAGTAAAGTAACATGGTGGTCAGCATCTTAATGATATCTCTAACAAAGATGGTGGCCAAGTCATGTGGTCGTGGTCACCAGCCAAGATGGTGATGAAGTGACATTTTGCTTTTTGCTTATGGTGAGCTCAGCTCCATTATAAAATGAGCACATCCCTTCATCAAAGCACAAGTCTTTGTGGTATCCACCACATATATCACAGAATGAGCACACCCTCCCATCAAAGCAAAAGTCTCAGTGGGATCCACCACACATATCACAGATTGAATGAGGACAGTTACCCCTTCTCTTAAAATAAAGGTGCCAATTAGATTAGCATGGGTATAGACAGCACATGTGGCCTGGGCATATATAACTATAATTTATAGGCATATATAAAATATAACAGTGAACTCTAAATAGTGTCATTTAGATCTCATTTTGACCTCCCCTGATATCCTAAGCACAAGCTGTTGTTGGGAAAAGAAGCTCATAGAAGAAGCAGAAGGAATGAGGAGGTGTGCCCCATGAGGGGATGCATCCCATGAGGGGGTGCACCCATGAAGAGGTGTGCCTCTTGAGGGGGTGCACCCCATGAGGAGGTGCGCCCCATGAGGAGATATGCCCCATGAGGAGGTGTGCCCCATGAGGGGGTGTGCCCCATGAGGGGGTGCACCCATGAGGAGGTGTGCCCCATGAGGAGGTATGCCCCATGAGGAGGTGCGCCCCATGAGGAGGTGTGCCCCATGAGGAGGTGCGCCCCATGAGGAGGTGTGCCCCATGAGGGGGTGTGCCCCATGAGGGGGTGTGCCCCATGAGAGGGTGCACCTCAAGTCCCAAACATGGCGCTATTGTTCTAGGAGCACATGGAGAAACTTAGAAGGAGAAAGTTTGGTTTTTGAGTTTTTGCTGTGTGTGTGTGTGTGTGTGTGTGTGTGTGTGTGTGTGTGTGTGGCATTTTGTCCCACCTGAGAATGGTGTGGGCTGGGAGATAGATGGATCTGTGAATACTGATGGGTAGGGGAGCTGTGGATTGGCCCCAGAACTTGAGAGTTGGTTACTGTCTGCCTGGGGGAGTCTGTTTCCTTAAACTCCTTTTTTACCAAATTGCTTCCTATCCTGGCTTTGAGAGAGTTAAACTGTTAGACTGTTAACCTCCTGCCATAGAGATCTCTCTGCTAACCGATCAGACTCCACCCTCTGCTAATGGGGGTTCTTTCTTTCATATTCTGATGCTGAGTGCTTTGCCTGCCTCTGACAAAGCTGTCCTGTGTTAAGTCATTTTTTGGTTTTTTAAAAAAAAAAGTCAGCAAGGCCACCCACGACGCTATGGGTCACAACTCCACATTTGTGTCTACAGCACATCTGATCCACATATGCATATGTGGTGTCTTTGCCTGTATAAAGCATGTTCATATGTATGGGCATATGAACAAGTTTGGATGTGCATGTGTATATGCACTTCAAGGCCCAAGGTTGACGGTGGATGTTTTTCTCAGTCTCTCCACCTTGAGCCGAAAACTCATTGATTCAGCTAGTGTAGCTAGGCAGCTTGCTCTGGGGATCTCATGTCTCTGCATCCTGAGCCCTAGGAGGCTTCCACGGCCCCCTGATTTCTTATGCAGGCGCTAAGAATTGGAACTGTAGTCCTCATTCTTGTATGGCAAGTTCTTTACCCATTGAGCCATTGATCCTGACCTCAACCCTCAAGTTTTCTGAGAAATTATTACCAGACAGCTTTATTGTGTGTACATAATGGAGATATGTACAAATGAAGACAGCTACTATACCAAGGTGGTATAATGGGACCACCATTCTGCATGTGGCCATTGTTGACCTAATTGTTCTTAGGTTACCTAAGATCCTATGTGAGCTTTGCTTTGTTGTATTTTTAATTGGTTTTGGTCTGTGTGATGGTTAATATTGGTTGTCAACTTGGCAGGATCTGTGCCCTAGTTTGCTTTTCTGTTGCTTAGATAAACATTATGACCAAAAGCATGTTGGGCAAGAAAGGGTTTATTTGGCTTACAGGTTTTATAGTTTATTATCAAGGGAAACATGACAGAGAGCTCAAGGCAGGAACCTAAGGCAGAAACTGAACCAGAGGCCATAGGAAAATGCTTCTTACGGGGTCGCTTCCCATGCTTGCTTAGCTTGCTTTCTTATACTACAGTGGGCTGAGCCTTCCCACATCAATCCTGAATCAATACCCCATAGATATGCCCACAGGCTGATCTGAAGGAGGCAATTCCTCAAGTGAGGGTCTCTCTTTTCAGGTAACTAGTCTATATCAAGTAGACAGACTAACTGGTATAATTTAGAATCTAGAGACAGGCCTGTGTTTCTGAGGAAGTTTCTAGACAGGGTTAACTGAATGCAGGTGACACCATTCCTTGGGCTGGCGTCCCAGAATAAATAAAAAAGAGAAGGTGAGTTGAACATCAGTATCCATCTTCTCAGCTCCCAGACTACAATCTTGCCTTTTCTTGGTTTACTGCCTCGTTTTGACCTAGCATGTCCCATAGTAGCTTTCTGAGAGAGGACGCACGTTCTGAACAATTCCTGTGTTCCAATATAGTATAGGCGCGTAAAGCCATCGGAACGCAACTTTCCCTGAAAATTGGAAAGCCTCTTACTGTTGTCTTCTGACTTCTGGCATTGCTGTGGTGGAGTCTGAAATCATCCTGTCACCCAGCTCTTGATCTCTTGTGTGACATTGTTTTTCTCTCTCCAAATGCACTTCTGTTCTTCATAATATTGTCCCCAAGAACTTTGAACATCACTGTGATGTGTCATGACTGAGTCTCTTTCCACTCTTTGTGTGTTCAGCGAAGTTCTCCATGAGCTCAGCTGTCTGCTAGAAAGCTTAACGGAGTAACAGCGACTCTTCAAAAATGTTTGCACGGATCAAACAAATTTTATAGGCGCACATGTATTTGTTCTTTGCCTTAAAAAACTTGTACTAACGTGTATAAACTACCATGTATTGAACTTATTATTGTAGCCATTTATCATACACAGTAGTGTTAAGTATCTTCATGTCATGTATCAGATCTCTAGAAAACCCAACTCTAAACCCATTGAACATTAATTGCTTCTCTTCTAGCCCTTGAGAACCATCTTTCTATTTTCTGTTTCTATTATTTGACTCATTTACATATTTCTTGAACAGAGTCATTTGGTATTTGTCTTTTTATGATTGGCTTTTAAAAAGGTTTATTTATTTTGTGTGTGAGTGCCTACGTGTGTGTGTATGTGTGTGTGTGTGTGTGTGTGTATTGCTTGGTGCCTAAGGACAGAGAAGGCATTAGAGCCCCTGGAACTGGAGTCACAGAGAGTTGTGAGTCACCATGTGGGTGTTGGGAGCCTGGACCTCTGCAAGAGCAGCCAGTGCTAACTGCTGAGCCATCTCTCTGGCCCCGTTGTTTGGTCCCCTCCATTCTGCATGAGCTCTGGCAGCTCGAGTCTCGTTCTTCTCCTGAAATCTTTTGCCTCCGACGCGCACTTCAGTACAGCTTTATAAACCACAGTAAGACACTGGTCCACAGCACCCAGCACTTAGCGGTGTTTTCCTTCTTTGCCGCTCCTTCCCTCCCTTTTACTACAGTATCTTCTTATGCAGAGCTGGGAAATGGGAACGGGCTTGCTGGGAAAACATGGGGACCTGCATTCCAAACCCTGGCACCCATGTCAAAAAGCCAGGTATAGTGGAGTGACTCTGCCACTCCAGCCCTTGGAAGGCAAAAAGTAAGATGATTCCGAGAGCTTGCTCACTCGCTAGTCTGTCCAAATCTGTGAGCTCCAGATTCAGTCAGAGATCCTGTCTCAAATAAAATAAATAATACATAAAGTAATTGAGGAAGACATCTGACATTGATCCCTGACCTTCACCTACATGTGTACACACACACATGCACACACACATGCACACACACATACACACACACACACACGCAAGCTCACAGAGACATGTGCACACAACACCTTCCTAGGTTGACCCCTTTGGTATCACTTCCATTGCACTGAGTTTTCTTAAATCAGAAGGAGGCTTCTGTGGTAATGGTAGTGGCAGGTCAACGTGATATGAAACTAGCAAAAAAAAAAAAAATCGGGGAGCACTTTTCAGTGCACATTTTCCCAGCCAATGACTGCAGTGCTCCACCAGGGGGCGCTCCTCCTCTCCTGCCCCGCAGACATTGATTCCTGGGAATAATGAAGGCAGGCCAGAGAAGCCCCAGCTGCTGTCTCTAGTCCTGCTTCTGCTGATGCAACAAGACATGCAGCTGCTGCCTGTCAGGACCTGGGCCCAGTGGACACTCTAGATCCTTCTGGACTCTATGGATGGCAGAGGATGGGGGAAGGTGTCAGTTTCCTCGTGCAATTTCCCTCCTGTCTGCTGACAGCTCAGCCATCTCCCAGTGTCATGAGAGATGATTTTGTCTCTGTTGCCATGCCCCTAGTTGCTTACGGCGACTCTTGAGAGGATGCAAGTGGAAAAGCTGACTCCAGTCTTGTGCCATTTTCGAGAGTATTCATGTTTACTGTTCCTTTCGCAATTTGTGCACATGTGTATGTTTGTGTGCTGAGGGGATTCACGTATGGGCTTGAGGGGATGCATAAGCGTGGATGTGGAGGTCAGAGCACTCTCTTGGGCATCATTCCTCGAGTGCCATCTGTCTTCTTTGTTTTGATTTGATTTTTATTGCATTTATTTTGTTTATTTGTATATTTGGAGTGTGTGTGCCTACATATACTTGCACGCACATGACGCATTTAGAGGCCAAAGGACAACTTTGGTTTCCTTCTTTGACCTGTAAGTCCTAGGGATGAAACTTAGGTCATCAGGCTTGGCAGAAAGCACATTTACCTTGGTTTTTGAGATGGGCTCTCTTACTGGCCTAGGACTCAGTCATTCAGCTGGCTGACCAGTGAACACTAGAGATCCTCCTGTCTCCACTTCCCTAGCACTGGGATTACAAGCATGCATCAGCATGCCCAGCTTTTTTAAACAGGTAGGTGCCAGGGATTGAACTCATCTCCCCAGCACCCCATTTTCAGTCTCTCCTTTAACCTCCCTATCTCACTGCCTTCCGTGGTTATTTGGATGCTATTTGTTTCCCTTGATTTTCTTCCTCTTAGTAAGAAGTGCTGTGGGCAAGGCTGAGCCCCGGCCCTGCTGAGTTCATTGGTCGAGACAGCATAGACACAGGCAAGCTTGATTAGCAGTGAAGAGCCTTCAGAGAGCGGACGAGGGAGAGGGCAAAGAGATGGCGAGAACCCTTGCCACCAGGGAGCTTGGGGTTGCAGGCGACAGCCCCAAGACATGTAAGTCTCTAGTGGGAAAGGGAAATATGACTCAGAGCACTGTCCCTTCTCTGCTCTCTAGGGTGATCATGTGTGGCTGGACCCTCCCTCCACCAGCAAGACCGGTGTGGCCATCGGAGGCATTGTCAAAGAGACAAAACTGGGAAAGGTCTTGATTGAGGATGACGAGGGCAAGGTTGGTGCTGGGGTGCCTCTCCACATCCCTCCCCTAGGGCTCAGGCACTTGCTTGCCAATGCCATCAAGGAAATCCATTTATCCCCGAGGCAGAATAGACCGCGATGGAGTCCTGTATGGGTGGAAAATGTTGCCTTGAAAATGTTTTGAGAGGAACAGTTGGGAACTGTCAGGGGAGCAGGAAGGAGTGAGGAGATGGGCTGAAGCAGGGAGGAGGGAGGTCCAAAGACTGACGTGTGGAGTGAAGGAGGCAGGGGTGACATCTTGGTGAGAAAAGTGTGCGGGGGAGGAAGGGACACAGATGTCCAGGTTAGAAGTGGACAGTTCAGAGCGGTCAAGCTCATCCATCTGAGTAAAACACTGCCCAATGGCAGTGAGGGGCAAACATCAGTCAGTCACTTAACTCGTCCCCCAGGTGACCTCACTGTCCCTCAGGGGCTATCGGGAGAGACACATGCAGACAATGGCCTACAAAGGAAGGTTCTGACTACCCAGGAGTTCCAAAGACTGGAAGGAAGTAAAAACAAACAAACCCAGTTTCCTTCAGTAGTGCTGTTGAATGCTAAAGCTACTATCACTTGCACTATTTTACTCCAAGAACTCTCAAGGCTTCCAACGGCAGCCTGATGTTAAAGCAAACTCCCAAACCTGCTAGTTCCTACAAACCTATATGAAGCTCATCTCCAGGCCCAACTCTACATGGACCCCAGTCCCTAGACAGACGCTGACCAAAGCCACAGATGGATCTGACTTTGTCATAGGTATCCCTTGACTCAAACCAAGATCAAGCCTGGCTAGAAACCTGAGATTATGGAGGAGAGAGAAGGGTTTAGCGGGCTCACCTTTGCGGAGAGTTTGTGCCTGTCATTACAGGAACACTGGATCTCTGCAGCAGACCTCAACACCCTCAGCCCCATGCACCCCAACTCAGCCCAAGGAGTGGATGACATGATCCGCCTAGGTGACCTGAACGAGGCAGGTGTGGTACACAACCTCCTGGTCCGCTACCAGCAGCACAAGATCTACGTGAGTTCACTGGTGCGGTGTCCTCGGGGAAGCTTGGCAAGGCTCCCCTTCCTTACTCAGTGAGATGTTTTGGTGCTTGGCTTCCTCAGTCTCTACTATCAACCCAAAGAAACAGGAGCAAGGCTAGAGAGGAAAATTAGAAATTCAAGGTCATCTTCAGCTACATGAGTTTGAGACTCATGTAGACTGGGCTACATGAGACCGTTAAAAAAAAAACAACAAAAAACAAGTAAAACTGGGAACACCACCCCTGGGGGCTGGGATGCTAGTTAAAAGAGATAGCACAGTGCCAGGCACACAGTAGATGTCTAATAAGTGCTGCCCTTCCATAAGTGCCCACTGCGTCTGCTCTTCTCTGTGCTGACCAACCCTGATCAGACAGGCCGGTTGGACACTGGAGGATGGCGGGCTGGGCATAGCCTTTAGTCCCCGTCAGACATGTTGCAGAGACAGTGTCATCAACAGAAGACCCTTACCCACTTAGAATAGAATCTTGTGACAGTCAAACCCAGGATCCCTTCCATAGGGTGAGGGGAACATATGGACAGATGAGAGTCCTCTTTTCAAACAAGGCAGTGGATGGAGGCTGGACCCAACTCTCGTCTCACATCTCCAGATGTCTAAAATGGAGTTTAGGCTTGACATTAGTGTTTCTTGGGGTGCTCAGGGCTCTGTACAAGTGGATGTGATCCGGAGAGTCACTGCCTGGGACTCACTCCTGTGTGGCCTGAGCAGGCAGTCTGGCTAGCCTGGGAGTAAACTGGGGAACATAAGCAAAGGGAGGACTTGGGGGGCGGTAAACTTCAGGGAGAGTTGCTGGGGCAGAGTGCTTCTTCTCCGGCCCCCAGCATGTCAAAGCTGCTAGGACTGTACGTTTGGGGCTCCTCCTCCTCCGTATTCCTTCAGGAGTCCTTCACAGGTCCTCAGAAGAATAATCCAGTGGCCTATTGTGGGACTCTCTGGTCTCACCTCCCCAGGGGCGGCTGTGCTGAGTGGGGACAGGGTATTCAAGAGCAGGCTATATCCTGGGCTGAAAATACATAGAACATGTGATTAGGGTCAGTGGGGGTAGCAGATGTCACCCAGCCGTCACAGAGGTCTCTAAGAGAAACAGCTAAAACCTCATCTATACATTCCACCCATTTTTATTGAACCTTTTCTAAAACTAGATAGCGTGCTACACGTCTACAGTCCCTGGCGGCAAGCCCCCGGCAGCTCACCGTCCTACTGGCTTACCTCATGCTCCCAGAGGAAGGAGCCAGAAGCTCCCTCCCAGGATCGGCAGAGGCTAACCACCTACTCCCTTCCCCAGACCTACACAGGCTCCATCCTGGTAGCTGTGAACCCATTCCAGATGCTACCCCTGTACACCCCGGAGCAGGTACAAATCTACTACAGACACCACATGGGCGAGCTGCCGCCCCACGTCTTTGCCATTGCCAACAGCTGCTACTTCAACATGAAGAAGAACAAGAGGGACCAGTGCTGCATCATCAGGTGAGCTCAGGCCCCATCCCTGTGGATCCCGGAAAGAAAGGCACACCTCTCTCCCTGAGGCTCTCCCAGAGCCTCTTCTTAACCACAGTTCTTAGCAGAGACGTTTCCCCGGAACTGCTCCTGCTGCCCTGCTCCCAATGACATGTCCCTCACACCTAAGGACACGTTCCTCCCCATCCTAAGGACATGTTTCCTACACCCTGAGGATATGTTCCTTAAAGACACGTCTTCCATACTCTGAGGTCTCTGGGGGCTATCAGGGACAGGTGCCCCTCTAGCCCCAAGCCTAGCTCTGCTTCCTGCCTGTCCCAGCCTGACCTCCCTGCACACAGACCCTCCTGCTGAGGGAAGAGACTGTGACCAGAAACAGAGTCGGAGTAAGAATTTGATCCCAGAGTCCCTAACCTGGTATTGTAATCATCACTCACTTATTCATGAGTTTGTTTATTCATTCATTCAAAATCTTTTTGTGCCCCAGGCTAGAGATGTAGCTAAGCTGCTAGCATGTTTGCCTAGCATGCCGAAGCAATGGGTTCTGTCCACACCATCGCATGAACCAGGTGTAGTTGTGTGCCCCTATAATCTCAGAATTCAGAAGGTGGGGGCAGGAGGATCAGAAATTCAAGTTCATCCTTGGATATACAGCAAAATTTAGGCCAGCCTGGGTTACATTTTCATGTAACCCTGTCTCCAAAAGAAAAGTAAATAATAAGTAAAAAGGTCATATTGGCCCTCCCTGTCCTAACACAGGAAACAACAGCAGGTAAAAGAAATGCCAGCTCCTGCCTGAGGACTCACTGTCACAGAACAGTGGCCTGGCAGGTGGCAGTAGCACGTTTGGATGCAGATGGTAAGAGCGTTGAAGGGGGGTATGACAGGGAGACCGCCTCTCTGAGTAGGGACACCAGAATGGCATCCTAGCATAGATGCATTTCATGCTTCCAAGTCACCTAACCTCTAACTGGAGGGGTCGATGATCTTCTCCAGTGATGTTACAGGCATGGATCTAAGCCCCAGGAACACCTGCTGAAGTTTCTAGGCTCGTGGGTCTCAGGCTACGTGGTTAGAAATAGATATCATTTTAAAGAAAGGAAATATACTCCCGAGAGTGGGAGTGGGCTACTGAGCTGGAGGAAAGCATCTTCTCTAAAAGAGCCAGATCACCAGCCACAGAACCCTTTGTAGGTTGTTTACACAGCCCCGCTCCTCACACTGTAGTAATGTGAGCTTTTCTCACATGTGCTCTGCTGTGCTCAGCCCAGGTAGGAAGGGCTTCCAGGCCTTCTCTGTCAACTGGCTTCTCTCGTATGTTAAGCTTGGTGAGCTTCCTCCAGTCCCTATTCTCTGCTACAGGCCCATAGATAGAAACTTCAAATTCGGGGCTCCAGAGAAGATAGGGAGGCGTTTTGGAACCTAACCATCTTTATCTATCCCTCCCTGACTTGCTGCAACAGAGTCAGGCAGAAGGGCAAGCTCCCTGGAGCCTGGCTCCTTGTGGTGATCTTCTGTGGCATCTTGAGTAAGCCTGGGTTCTCCTTTTGCCCTGGCCTCTTAGCCTTCCCTTGGCTGCTGTCACAGAAAACCAGGCTTGGAGAGTGGATGGCTCAGGAGCTGGGGACCCTAATTGGCATCAACCCATCTTTTACCTAATCACTTTTTTTTTTGTATTTGTTTCTCAGAGACAGGGTCTTATGTAGCTCAGGCTAAACTAACCTCAAATTTTCTGTGTAGCTGAGGATAGCTTTGAATTTCTGATCCTCTTACCCCTGGCTCCTTAAGTGCCAGGATTGTAGGCATGTAACACAATGTTTTGTTTAAGCAACACTGGATATTGACATCAAAGCTGGCTCTCCAGGACGGTGAGCAAGTCCCATGAGTCCTGCCATAGGAGCCAGTGCCAGCCGCAACAAGACACCTAACAAAGCAATGAGGAATGAAAGCAGTCAGTTTCGTCATGGTGGAGAAGGCTTCAAGGCAAGGGAGTGAGGCAGCTGGTCACATGACAAGCCCAGTCAGGGAGCAGAGAGAGATGAACGCTGGTGCTCAGCTTGATTGATCCTTTTTATTCAGCCCAGTCCATGGGAAGATGCCAACCATGTGTAGGGTAGGTTTTCCCACTTCAAGCAACCATTCTAGATAAGCGCTCCCCGACATGCCCAGAGGTTTGTCTCCATGGCGATTCCAGAGCCTGTCAAGTTGGCAACCAATGCCAACCACCACACAGAGCTCCTTGCCTATGGAACCCAGGATTCTGGACATCTGTCCAGGTGATAGATGCCACTGCCCTGGAGCTGCACTGTCATCCGAAAGACACTGAGTCACCTTACTTGTTCTGCAAGGCAGCCCTGGAATAACCCAGGTCATAGTGTGCCAAGAGTCTTCCAGCCTAGCAGGAAAGAAAAGACAACGCACTGGCTTCTACCAGGGGTGTTCCACTTGCAGACATTGTCTTCTACAACTGAGAGGGACATCATAGTTATCCTGGAGCACAGGTGGCCCACAAGCCACAGGTTGGGCATGCCTGCATCACAGATAGTCTGAGATGCCCGGGGGACTTCAGAGCAAATGCAGTGTTGGATTTCTTCATGGGCAAATGTGTCCCTGTCAGCATGGGCCAGATTCAGGCCTGAGGGATGGGGACAATAATTTCTAGAGCGTGAAGAGGCACTAGGTGGCGGTAAGTCTCTGTGAGGCCAAATTTCCCTGCACTCTCTGGCAGTGGCGAGTCTGGGGCCGGGAAGACTGAGACGACCAAGCTCATCCTTCAGTTCCTGGCTACAGTCAGCGGCCAGCATTCATGGATTGAGCAGCAGGTCCTGGAGGCCAACCCCATCCTGGAAGGTGAGCTTTGATCCTGAGGACTTGGACAGGAACAGCCCTCCCCACTACACAGTCGTGGCCTTCAAGCCAGGGTGGGTGACAGTGGTGTGTGGTCCCCAGGCAGCATGAAGGGGACAGGAGTTACTCTAAACTTCCATGATGAGCATTTACCACCAGATGTACAGAGCATTTCAGTCGGATGCAGTAGCATGTATCTATAACCCCTGCTCTGGGGAGACCAAGATGTGAGGACCTTGAATTTAAGGCCTGGTCTACATAACAAAACCCATCTCAGTAAAAACCAAAAGGAGAGGCTGTAGAGAGATGGCTTAGCTGGGAAAATGCTTGCCATATAAGCATGAGATACTAAATTCAATCCTCAGCACCACGTCAAAACCAGACACAGTGGCACTTGTAATTCCAGCATAGGAAAAACAGAGACAGGCAGATCCCTGGGGCTCAAATGCTGGCCAGCCTAGCCTAACAGGCAAGCCTCAGATCCCAGAAAGGGAGAGACCCTTTCTCAAAAACACAAGGTGGATCACCTGAGGTTGATCTCTGGCCATACTGCACACACACACACACACACACACACAAACACACTACCCCCAAAGGAAAAAAATATAGTATTCCTTTATATATAAAATATATATGCGTATGCAGTATAATGCATGTTTATTTTTTATTTTTTTTAATTTAAATAACATTTTTCATTTATTTTACATACCAACCAGTTTGCCCTCCTTCCTCTCCTCCCATTTTCTCCCCTTTCCCATTTATCCCCCCATCCATCCTCACTTTTTC
This sequence comes from Ondatra zibethicus, assembly GCA_004026605.1. Classification (NCBI taxonomy): domain Eukaryota; kingdom Metazoa; phylum Chordata; class Mammalia; order Rodentia; family Cricetidae; genus Ondatra; species Ondatra zibethicus. Next base: position 56,322 of record PVIU01007973.1, on the reverse strand, counting down.
CATCTCCATTCAGAAAGGGGCAGGCCTCCTATGGGCTTGTACAAAGCATGGCACATCAAGTTGAGGCGGTACCGAGCTCGTCCCCTTACATTGAGGTGGTATAGTATTCCTTTTCAAATGGGGTCCCAAGACCAAGCCATTTTGAGAAATGTCTGTGTGTGTTTCTGGGTCCCTGAGAAAATGCTTCTGGGTTACTTACTGTTAAGGCTGCAACAGGGAACCCTAGAGAAGACAAAGAGGAAGAAGCAGGAGTAGGCAGAGCAAGGATTCAGGCTCCTCTGCTCACTGGATAGTTTGGGAAGGGAAGAGAGGAATAGGATTGGACAATGAGGAGGTCAAGCTGGATGCCTTGGTTGCATCAGAGCGAAGGCCTCACAGCTACCACGTCTCACAGCGAGAGGCCCCGAAGCTGCATTTTGTAGCGAGCTCACAAGACCAACCTAATGACAGGCTCTGGATCAAACTTCCCCTTAGAAGAGTTGCATTCGGTCCCAGTGCCCCACCCTTGGGTATAGTCCCTGGTAGAGGTAGCCCACACCCTGTTACATTGGCCCCAGGTCTGGTTGCTGCTGGACACAATTTATCTCTTTCTCTTCCCCCATTTTCTCCCCCAATTTTACTTTTTTTTAATCATATGGAGGGATGAACATGTGTGTGAAGATGTGCACATGTATGTTAAACATATGAAGGTCAGAAGCCAACCTTAGGTGCATTCCACCTTTTGTTTGAGACACTGGCTTGGACCGCCACCACGTAGGCTAAGCTGATCAGTCAGCTCCAGAGACTGCCTTCCATCTCACCATTGGTGAGATTATGGGCATGTACCATTCTGCCCAGTTTTCACGAGAGTTCTGGGGACTCAAACTCAGGCCCTCATGCTCACAGGGCATATGTAAGTGTGCACATGCTGATGCCATAGCACAAATGTGGAAGTCAAGGGACAACTTGAAGGTGTCATTCCTTTTCTTTCTACTAAGTGAATCCCTTGGATCAAACTCGAGTTATCAGGCTTGGTTGCAAGCACCTTCACCTGCTGAGCCATCTTTCTAGCCCACGAGCTTAGAGTTAGGATGTAACCTTGAGGCCTGCCTGTATTTAAAAACAAATTGGGTGGAGTTGTGTGTATGTGTGTGTGTAATAAACACGTGTGTGTGTGTTATAAATGCCTGTGTGTGCACATGTGTGTGTGTGTGTGTGTGAGAGAGAGAGAGAGAGAGAGAGAGAGAGAGAGAGAGAGAGAGAGAAAGAGAGGTGCTTCTAAATGTGGATGTGGATGTCTGAAGAGTCCAGGGAAGTCAAATACCTCGTAGCCAGAGTTGCAGGCATTTGTGAGCCACCAAATATGGGTGGGTGTTGGAAGCCAAGCTCCGTTCTCTGCAGGAGCAGAACAAGCAAGTGCTCTGAACTGCTGAGCCACCCCTGCAACCGCCGCCTTGATTTCTGATCCAGAGTCTCTCACTGAACCTGAAGCTCTCTGATGGGCTAGACTGCCTGGCCAGCAGGTCCTAGATCACAGGCAAACACACAGGAGAGCCCTCCCAGTAAACCCATTTGGTTGTTACTGTCACTACTAAATGTTTGACATGAGTGACTTCATTTTGATTCTGACAGTTTTCACAGTGGTGTGTGTCACATGAGAAGCCGGCAGTAACAGCTCAACCAAAGTTTCTTTGGGTCCATGCTACAACCCACATACCTCCTTCTATAGCCAGCTTCTCTGGGGCGGAGTCAATCGTTGTCACTCCCATATAAGCTCATGATATCCTTCCCCACCTCCATTTTGTCACCTGAGCCTTCCTTCCTTCCTTTATTGCTTGATTTCTGAGAATTTCTTCATGAATACAGTATTTACAACATTTCCACCCTTCCCCTCTTTCTCCTCCAACTCCTCTTGTGTCCCTCAACTTTATTCATGACCTCTTTAAATGAATTTTAACAAACTTCCCCTTATAAGAGTTGCATTATGTGCCAGTGCCCCCTTGGGTGTAGTCCGTGATAGAGGTGGCCCAGACATTTGTTACCTTGGCCCCAGGTTTGGTAGTTGCTGGACACAGTTTGTCTCTTTCTGTTTAAATTCATGGCCTCTTCTATAATTATTTGTATATTTTATTTATTTGTTTTATTTTATGTGTACGGGTGGTTTGCCTACATATATGCCTGTGTACCACATTCATGCAGTGCCTGCAGAGACCAGAAGAGGGTGTCAGATACCCTGGAGCTAGAGTACAGATAATTGTGAGCCACCATGGGGGTGCTGGAAATCAAACCCTCTGAAAGAACAGTCAGTAGTCTTAACTGTTGATCCATCTCTCCAGCCTCATCTTCTTCAGTGTGTGTGTGTGTGTGTGTGTGTGTGTAATACAACATGCTAAATCTATTTAGTGTTGCTCATATGTATGTGTATTTTTGGCTGCCCACTTAAGAAACACACCTGAGCCAGGCGATGGTGGCAAACGCGTTTAATCCCAGCACTCAGGGAGGCAGATGCAGGTGGATCTCTGTGAGTTCAAGGCCAGCCTGGTCTACAGAGTGAGTTCCAGGACAGCCAGAGATACACAGTCTTGAAAAAAAACAAAAAGAAGGGGAGGAAAGAAGGAAGAAAGGAAGGAAGGATGGAAGGAATGAAGGAAGGAAGGAAGGAAGGAAGGAAGGAAGGAAGGAAGGAAGGAAGGAAGGAAGGAAGGAAGGGAAAAGAAAAGGTAACACATCTGCTGTGTTGGCCCCAGAAGTCTCCTTGCCCCCTACAGGCACTTGCAGGAGGCAGCCTCAAATTCTGAGCCTAGCATTCACAGCTGTTAGCCACCTCCTGCCCACTGTCTGGGCCAGCCTTATCTCTTCCCTTGGGTCTACACTCAGGCCAGAGTCCTACTCTATAAGAGCCCCCTGACTTGCAGCCATCCAGCTTTCCTGTCCTGCCCTTTGCCTACCTTCCTCAACCTTCCTCAACCTTCGCCTGCAAGCTTTCTACGGTCAGAGTTTAGACTACCGGCTTTTCAAGCCATGCTCACCTGAAGCAGCCTCTTCCTCACACTGCTGAGAAGAAGTGCCAAGGCCCCTGCCAGAAGTCCGGCTGTGAACTTTTTACTTCCTAACCGACTCCCCAGGTGCCTGGATTCCAGAATGACAGACAGGTGCCCTTCTCACTTTCCCAAGGGAGTTTACAGTCCAAGGCCATAGACTCCAGGGATCTACTGGTGTGATGAGCACAACACCCCAACTGGATGTGTTCCTCTTCTCTTTCCCCACACCCCCTCTCCTTCCTCAAATGCAGCCCACTCCTCAACTATACAGCAGGAAACCTCCCCTTCCTCTGCCATGGGGGCCTGAGCTCTCCTCAAGGCTTCAGGCACGCTGTTGATCAGCAATGTCGGGGTCATGCTGTCTGTCTCTCCGACTAATAATAAACTTCTCCCCCAAAGGACAACCGCCTTACTGTTGATCCTTGAACCCTAGACTCCAGACCTTCCCTCCACCTCCCCTGAGACCCAGACGACCCCTAAATGGAAATGGTTTCCTTTCTGCTCCTTCTGCCCGCAGCCTTTGGCAATGCCAGGACCATCCGCAATGACAACTCCAGCCGCTTCGGAAAGTACATTGACATCCACTTCAACTCCAGCGGGGTGATCGAGGGCGCCAGCATTGAGCACTTCCTTCTGGAGAAGTCGAGAGTCTGTCGGCAGGTGAGACTCCACCCCCCACCCCCCGCCACCCGGGGCTTCTTCACTGTCATGCTTGCCTGCCTCTGTCACCTCCCGGATCCCATGTGCTTCTCAATATTGCTGCAAAAGGAACAACTGCATTTTCTCAGCTTTCAATTTCTTGCCCATATAACTTGTACATATGCATATGTGGTGTCTGCATGTACACATGTTTGTGTGTGTGCAGAAACACATGTGTGCATGTTTGTGTGGCGGCCAGATGGTCGATCTTGGATGTCTTCCTCTATCACTCGCCACCTTATTTTTGGACACAGGTCACTCAGTGTATTCGAGCTCACTGATTCAATAAAACTAGCTGGTCAGCATGGCCCAGGGATCCTGTTTCTGCCTCCCCGGCACTAGCATTACAGTGCATACCACCATACTCAGCTTTACATGAGTAGTGGGGATTTGAGCTCATGTTCTTGTACTTGCGTGGCAAATGTTTTACCAACTGAGCCACCTCCCTAGCTCCAACATATCTATCTTTCTCTCTTCCTTTCTTCCTTTTTTCCTTCCTCCCTTCCTCCCTCCCTCCCTCCCTCTCTCCCTCCCTCTTTTCCTCCCTTCCTTCTTTCTTGCTGTGTAGGTACAGGGGCAACTTTGAACTTCTAATCCTCTTTTCTTCATTCTTTGGTGCCTACCAAGTCTCACCTTTACTTGAATTAACTGAGGCCTTACTTGAACAAATCTACAGCAAGGTGCTTTGGAAACTGTGGCAGAAGGAACTGGGTAACAGAATAGCCATGTGCCAGAACTGGGGTCAGAGACAAGAGGATCCCTGGGGTTTTCTGGACAGCCAGCCTGGCCTACCTTCCTGGTTCTAGGCCAGTAAGAGACCTTGTCTCAAAAAACAAGACAGACTCCCAAGTAACTACATCCAAGATTGTCCTGTGGCTTCCATATTCATGCTCGCACATGCATACCTGCACACACAAGAACACACACTCTTACACAAACAGAACTATATATAGATACGTTATATAAGCAAATTTTATAAATGAATTTAAGGTCTAGAAGAAAACACAAACCCTGAAGTGCTTTCGTGGAAGGGGAAGTGGAGATTTGGGGAAGGGGAGAAGCAAAGTAGAAAGAAAGCTTATTTTATGACACCACACACAGATGAGAGTCTGAATTTTCACAGAGAGGTTATAGTTATAAATAGTATGTACAAACCCCACATCTACCCAGGTGGTGGTGGCACACGCCTTTAACCCCAGCACTCATGAGGCAGAGGCAGGAAGATCTCTGTGAGTTCGAGGCCAGCCTGATCCACAGAGCTAGTTTCAAGACAGTCAGAGTAGAGCTGTTATACAGAGGAACCCTGTCTCAAAAAAACTAAACAAACAAAAAACCAACCAAACAAACCCCACATCTACACAAGCTCATGGCCACGGGCTCTCCAGAGGTCACGGAGTGACTATAAACCCCAGGAAACGCTGAGTTGCAGAGCCCTGGACGGCCTTCTGGGCTGGGAAGTGAGGTCAAGGTAAATCTAAAGCCAGGCTAGCCTCTTGGCTCCTCAGATGGTATCCAGAATCTTCTGCTACTTAGAACACAGGTGACCAAGGGGTGTAGACTGGTCCTGCATAAATGCCAGAGCCACACGTGGCTGAGAGTTCTTCAACTGGAGACGTTCTGAGGGACTTGCTCACACATCCCTTCCGATGTCCTTCCTCCTAGGCTGCGGAGGAACGTAACTACCACATTTTCTACTGCATGCTTATGGGGATGAGCCTAGAGGAGAAGAAACTGCTGGGTCTGGGCATGCCTGCTGACTACCACTACCTGACCATGGTGAGCCCCCAACTCCGAGGAAGGGAAGGGTTAGCACATGTTCAAATCTCAATCAAAGCTGAGATGCTTATCTTCTAGTTGGGCCCTGAGGTGAGTGCCTGGTCCCCTTCCCTCCTGTTTGGAAGCAAATTTGTGACCACCTTAGTGGCCCATCTCCTATTTCTCTTCCACTCTGTGTACTCCTGGAACCCCAAGCTAAGGCTCTGGTCCTTTCCCACACACCCCTTCTTCTTCTGACGCCCTCCAGGCCTACAAGAGGTTCCCAGAACAGTAGGTGATAGATGGTTATCCACAGAATTTCCATCCCTTCCCTGGAGGTTCACCCAGACTACAAGCTCTCAGAACATGAGCTGAGCTCTCCCTGACCCCTGCTTTCCAGGACAGTGAGATTCAGCAGCCATGGGTGACATGTTCTATCCCTTGGATTAATTTCTTCTCTTACGCTTTTGACTTTGAGGTAATGGTCAATACTTCAAAGTCTTAATTAGTCCTTGCCTAGAACATGGCAGGAATTGTGTTTTGGGGTGTCCCAGTGACCAGTTTTAACCTCTACTCTATCATCTATCTATGTACAGCTAAGGAGATCTCACCATGCAAACCTCTCTGATAACCATTAGTTACTATAAGTTCGAGACCTTTGGCACAGCCTCACACTTCACCAAGATCTGACCCTCCTTGCAGCAGCCTTTGGACCCCACCTCCCAACTCTGTCCCATCAACTTCTGCCCTGTGAGAAGCCCAGCTCAGACATCTTCTGCAGGGAAACTTTCTCTACTTCCCAGTATGGCTAGGCTTAGCTTCTTTGGTCTTAGGGAAGACCATGGCAGGTCATTGTTCTCTTGCCTGCTCTCTTAGATCTACAGTAGCTGTGAAGAACTATGGGTCATTAGTTCATTACAATTATCAAGGAGCACTATGCTATGTAGTCAGAGTTGAGAAGTGCTTCCTAAGGGAATGAGCCCACTGGGCTTATAAGTTGCCTTTTTGGAGAAACTTTCCTAAGCGGTCTTGGTCTTCCTGGCTCCTAGCTGGAGGAGGTGAGATCTGGGGTGGCTCTCAGCTGAAGTGTCCTGTTCCGGCAGGGGAACTGCACATCCTACGAGGGGCTCAGCGATGCCAAGGACTACGCGCACGTTCGCTCGGCCATGAAGATCCTCCACTTCTCAGACTCCGAGAACTGGGACATCAGCAAGCTGTTGGCAGCCATCCTCCACCTGGGGAATGTGGGGTTTATGGGTAATGTTGTTCTTGTCTTGCTAATACCCCTGGGGAGAAAAGGAAAGGGATAGGACAGCAGGAGGGAGAAGTTTCTGGGTCCGTGTGCCAGGAGGATCATGTGATTCAACCCAGTCTTGGAAAAATACACCCTAAAAATGTAGCTATGATTTTGCAGTCCTCACAGGTCTGAGGAGCAGACGTGAAAGCATGGGCCCCTACAGGGAAAGAATCAGGTCCTGGGCCGAGTGGAGAGCCCTCAGTGAGGCTGTTGACATGTAAGCATAGGATCTGAGTGTGGATCCTCAAGACCTAGGTAAAAAGCCAGGCATGGTGGAATGTGCCTGCAATCCCAGCGGTAGGGACGCAGAGGCAGGAAGGTCCTGGACCTCACTGACAGGCTAGTCTAGCTAAGACAGTGAGCTCTAGTACAGTGAGAGATTCCGTTTCGAAAAATAAAACGAAAAATGGTTAAGGAAGACCTCCAGCATCAACCTCCAGCCTCCACAGGTGCACACATACCCACACAAAAGATCGTTTAAAAGAATCAGGTCAGTCACTCCATGGTTAGCGGGGACCCCAGAGAGTTACCCACTCATGGTCAGGGTGAACCAAAGTACACGAACTCACTTGTGTGCCCACACAACCAATCTGTAAGAAGTCAAAGCGCTTGGAGGGTTAAACGGTACTGGCCCGTGGCATCCTGAGACACTGGCCATGATTGACAGTTCTCTCCGGAGAAAAAGGTTGATAACCTAGATCAGTAATAACTCTTTCTAAGTTTTTTGGACACAAATCCAGCATGCAGCCGGAAACAAATAGGAAGGATGAAAAGGAAAGGCAGGCGTGGATGGGAAGGTTGCCTGGCTCAGACCAGACAGAGAGCTCACGCCAACATGAGATTTAGGCACAGTAAAACTCCAGCCTGGGGGCTGGACAGATGTTTGTTGCACAAGTTTGAGGGATTGAGTTTGGATCTCGGGAACTCACAGAAAAGTCCTGGATCCCAGTGCTGGGGAGGCTGAGACAGGAGGATCCCCAAGGCTTACTAACCAGTCAGTTTAGCTAAACTGGGTGAGCTCTAGGTTCACCCTCAAAAAAGTAGGGTGGAATTTGTGTGTGTTTGTAATGCCAGTGACGGTGAGAGGGTGGTGGCTGTGACAGGCAGGTCCCTAGAGCTCACTGGCCAGTCAGTCAAATCAAATGACCATCCCTGGGTTCAGTAGTAGACACCATCCCCAAAAATATAAGATGGCCAGCAATAGCTAAAGATACCCAACATTGACATCTGGCCTTCATACTTACATATATGCATGTGTAAATATAACCCACATCCACACACTAATGCACGTACACTACATGTGTTAATGATGTACACATACATATACACTACACACATGTGCATGCACCACACAAACACAAAATACAAGGTGGAAAATGATCAAGGAAGCCACTTGTTGACCTCCGGTCACACACATGTGCACACACATGGACAGGTACACACACACACACATACACACACACACACACACACACACACACACTTAGAAAGTTACGAAACTGTTTCTTTGCTTTTTAATTACCTTTTTATTGCCTACATTATGTCCCTATATGGCACTTAGGAGGTGTGTTTGTGTGTGTGTGTGTGTACTGTGTGATGCTTGGTATTGAACCCAGATTCTTGTGCACAGTAGGCAGGCACTCTACCATGATACTACACCCTCAGTTCTCATAGCTTTTAAAGTCCCTGCGAGGCAGCCATTCCTTCAAGAGGAGGGTCTGGAAGCAGAGATGTAGTCAAGAGACTGTGGCACTCCGCTACTACATCACCTGACTTCACAAATACATACATGCCCGGGCTACAAAAGACAGCACAGCGAAGCCACAGAAGCTGGCAGCCTGTCTTCTCCCATAACAGACCCCAGTCAGGCTCCCAAGTGCCAATGTCTACTCTGTCTCCCCTCATTGTCCCAGGGTCCTGACCTAGCCAAAGGGGACCATGGCCTGTTTCACTGGTTCAGCTAAGTTGATAATGACTGGTGGTCAGTGGGGACATTCAGCCTCCTGGGAGAGGTTCCGGAGAGGAGGTTTACTTCCTTGAGTACATAGCCTGCCTGGGCCCTCCATGCATCACATCAGAGTTTTCTCTCAAGACTACTTCTTCTCTCCACAGCTGCTGTCTTCGAGAACCTGGACTCCTCTGACTTGATGGAAACTCCAGCCTTCTCCTTTGCAATGAACTTGCTAGAGGTATTGGATCATCACATCCACTAGTTCAGAGTCTTGTGAGAAGCCTTGGGGGCTTCGGCTGTCAGAGCCCGAAGCCTGATTCTCATAGCCCTGTCCAGTTCCCCATGTGTGTTTCCCACACTCTCCCAGGCTCTCAGCCCATCTGCATACAGTGGACTCCTGGGGGTAAGCACCAAGGTGGGGCAGGGTAAGCGACCAGTGTATTTCAGTGGACATGTCTTCCTCCTGTGTTCTGTACCCTCCCCTACCTTTCAGTGGTTTTATACTCCTCCACGTCTTTACTTCTCACCCACTCACTCCCTATGGGTTTCTCTTGGGCTTCATGCCCATCAGAATGTCCATTTTTTATTATTCCACATCAGTTGTGCATTTTTCTGGTCCAAGTTAGTCTGTAGCTCAGCATAGAAAGTCCCAGAAAGCAAAAGAAATCCTCACAAACCAGTCGCCTCCCAAAGTCTCACTTCCAAACATCACTGACACATAATTTTGGGGATCATATGTCCAACACAGAAACTCAGGGGCACACATTCAAACTATATCAGGTGCTCCAAAACTTTGGCTCATGCCATCTTTGTCTTCTCTGCATGGTGGGGAGGGCACACTCCCCTCCAACCTTCCTTTGCTCTTTTCCCAGGCCCGGGAGACCAGCATGTTCAGGTTCATCAACAGACAGTCTTCCACAGAGATTGCAAAGGCACTCATGAGACCAAGGCTGTGACCTCCCCGGCCCTGGTTTTGGTCCAAAACATTTCCCACCATCAAGGGGTGTTTGGTCACAAGAGGGACTAGGAACAGGTGTGAGTCCCGAGCCAGGCTCTGCTGCACAGGCAATGATACAGCCCCGCTCCCTTCCTAGGTGCAGTTCCAGGCTCTCCGAGACTGTTTGATCAAACACACGATCCCCATCCGTGGAGAGTACGTCTCCAGGCCCTTGAACATTGCACAGGCCTCAGACCGAAGAGATGCCTTTGTCAAGGTACAAAGCCACAGGGCAGGGCAGGACAGAGATGGATGGGCAGGTCCCAGCTTTGGGGGTAACATCCCTTGAGAGGCCAGTGTCAGCAATCTGCATGCAGCCTTTCTGGGTAATGGTCTCTTCCTTTGCCTCAGAGAGCAAAGCTTCACCGCATGTCTCCCCAGGGCATCTATGGGCACCTCTTCCTATGGATTGTCAAGAAGATCAATGCTACGATCTTCACACCACCAGGCCAGGATCCCCGAAGTGTGCGGAGGGCCATTGGTCTCCTGGACATATTTGGCTTTGAAAACTTTCAGAAAAATAGGTATAAAGACCTTAACCTACATTATTTCTGAAAATAGTACATGGGGTGCGAGGAGGACAGCTCAGTCAGCAAAATGCTTGCCATGCAGGCTTGAGCCTTCTCCTTCAGAGCTCATGGGGAAAGCTGGGCATAGTGGCTGCACATGCGTGTAATGCCAGTGCTGGGGAGTAAAGCCAGAAGGACCCATGTGGCCTACAGCCTAGCCACCCTATCTGAATTGGTAGAGACCCAGTCTCTGAAAGCTAAGTTGGATGGCATCAGGCACCGATATCTGAGGTTGATTCCACATATACGCACATACTTACACTTGCACAATGCACCCATACACACCACACACATGCACAGTGCAAACACACGCACACACACACACTATGCACACCACACACATGCACAGTACATCCATACACACAAACACACACACTATGCATACCACACACACGCACACATACACAATGCATCCATACACACACACACACACACACACACACACACACGATGAGCAGTGATTCTGACCAAGCTTGAGGGTACCTGTCTCCCTTCCCCGACCTTAGCCTGCCCACTAGGCTGGGAGCAAGGACTTCACACTCCCAGCTTATAATGCCGGGGTGTCTGCAAGCAAGTCTGGGCCTTCCTGAAAATACAGTCTGCATACATCTTAACATCCCACTGCCCGAAGAACTCCGGGCAACTAAAAGCCATCCCCAAGAGTCAGTTTACCCCAGCATTGCTCACCCCGTGAACCACTTCCTGATCTACGGTGACTTTGCACATGGGGTCAGGGTGGTAGCAGAAATCAGTAGCCTTGACTCATCTAGGAGTTTCTGTAGATCATTTCTGGCCTTTGAGTTTGGAAATGAGTAAGCTCAGGCCGAAGGTCTCTGATCCAGTGTCCCAGAACAGCTGGAAGCAGGTGTGGGCATTGTCACCAGATGCCACTGAGGTGAAGGTTGGGCAAGGAAATTAGGTGGGCAAGAGAAGTAAATGTGGGCAGGTGATACCCAAGGCGGAGTCGAAGGCAGCAGGCAGCCAGCAGGGAAGTGAAGGTAGGGGTGCTGTTCCAGAGCTTTTAAAGTCAGAGTCCAGACCCCTATAGTCCCCTGGAATCAGAGAAAAGGAAACATGTACTTAGAGGTGTATATGCATGAGGTTCTGGGCGCACACAGCACAGCTGCCTCATGGGGCAAAGATGCCTCATGACTCCAGGGCTTCCCAGGCTGCAATGGTACCCAGCTGACCCTGCTCCACACTAAGATGATGGTGGTGGCGATTCCACAGCTTTGAACAACTCTGCATCAACTTCGCCAATGAGCATCTTCAGCAATTCTTTGTGAAGCACGTGTTCACAATGGAACAGGAGGAGTACCTTTCTGAGAACATCACCTGGGACTACATCCGCTACACGGACAACCAGCCCATCCTAGACCTGCTGGCCGTCAAGCCCATGAGTGTCATCTCCCTCCTAGATGAGGAGAGCCGCTTCCCACAGGCATGTGTCTGCATCTCCCTCAGAGTAGAGCCTGCATCCCGAGTCTCTTTTCTGATGTCAAGAAACTCCATGGTGCTGAGTGTGGAGGGTATACTCGTGCCAAGGGTGGTCACCGTCACTGCCTAACAAGTCCCAGTACAGCACACTTCCTGCAGGAAGGCTTCCCAGACTGCTAAGGACCTGGATGATTGTCCAGTGGGTAGAGTAGGAGAGTTCGCAAAGGAATAACCCCTAGTCTCTGTTCCTGAGTCTTCACTACCACAAGTCACCAACCAATGTGAGCTAGTTGTCCACCAATAGTGAGCTCTAAGTCATCCTAAACCCAGCTTGCTTTGCCTCCTGTGGGTTGGCCTCTTGACCTCCTCATGACTCTAGGGCCTCAGCCCTTAGAACATCTGGGTTCTTCCAGGGGACAGACGTCACGATGCTGCAGAAACTGAACAGTGTCCATGCCAACAACAAGTCCTTCCTTAGACCCAAGAACATCCATGACACCCGATTTGGAATCGTGCACTTTGCGGGTGAAGTATACTACCAGGCAGAAGGTGAGCCCAGCTCTGTGTATGACCCACCTGGGTCATACAGTCCAGGATCCCAGCCAGGGAATGGTTCTGCCCACTGTGGGTAGATCTATCTTCCTCAACTAATGCAATCAAGATGATCCCCCACAGGCAAGCCCAGAGGCCTGTCTACCAGGTTGACTCTAGATTTTGTCAAATTGACAAGACACTAACGATTGCAGGTGTCATCTACACCCGTTATGACTGGTTTCTTTCACTTACGCTAAGGTTTTTGAGGTTTGTCTGTGTTAATGTAGGTGTGAGGGATCAACCCCAAGTGCTCACGCTTGCACACTAGCACTTTACCAATGGCATCATCCCCGGCCTCTTATGTCTCTTGTCATTGCAGAAGAATATTCTGTGTTACTGGCCTATATTTTGTTTCCCACTTCAACTGATGATATTTGAGTAATTTCCACTATACAGCTATTTTATGTAGCACAGCTGCGAACATCCAGTGCAGGGTTTTGTGTGGACATAGATTTCCATTCTTGCAGCATATATTCAGCAGTGGATTGCTAGGTCATGTGTAGATTTTGAGCACCCACAAAACTCTTTCCAAAGTAGTTGTGCTATTTTATATTTTTCATAGGTACGTAGGAGAGTGCCAACTTCTCCACATGCTTTTGAACTTGTGTTATCAGAGCATGACTTGCAGGAGTCTGTCCTCTCCTTCCACAGTGTGGGTTCTAGGGAACTAAACTCAGGTTATCAGACTTGGCAGCAAGTGCCTATATCCCAATTCTTTGAGTCTTGTTTTTGTTTGTTTGTTTGCTTGCTTGCTTGTTTGCTTTTTAGCTAGGAGCACAATGCACCTCCAACATATCTGACATTACATGTGTGAACCGCCATGCCTGGCTTCATATCACTTTCTTTTCTTTTCTTTTCTTTTTTTATTGATTTTTATTGAGCTCTACATTTTTCTCTGCTCCCCTCCCTGCCTCTCCCCTTCCCCCTTCAACCCTCCCCCAAGGTCCCCATGCTCCCAATTTACTCAGGAGATCTTGTCTTTTTCTACTTTCTACTTCCCATGTAGATTAGATCTATGTAAGTCTCTCTTAGTGTCCTCATTGTTGTCTAAGTTCTCTGGGATTGTGGTTTGTAGGCTGGCTTTCTTTGATTTATGTTTAAAAACCACCTATGAGTGAGTACATGTGATAATTGTCTTTCTGTGTCTGGGTTACCCCACTCAAAATAATGTTTTCTAGCTCCATCCATTTTCCCGCAAAATCCAAGATGTTATTATTTTTTATTGTGTAAACATACCACATTTTCCTTATCCATTCTTCGGTCAAGGGGCATTTAGGTTGTTTCCAGGTTCTGGCTATGACAAAAAAAGCTGCTATGAACATAGTTGAGCACATGTCCTTGTGGCACGATGGAGCATCCTTTGGATATATACCCAAAAGTGGTATTACTGGGTCTTGAGGAAGGTTGTTTCCTAATTTTCTGAGAAATAGCCACACTGACATCCAAAGGGGTTGTACCAGCTTGCATTCCCACCAGCAATGCAGAAGTGTTCCCTTTTCCGCACAGCCTCTCCAGCATAAGTTGTCATCAGTGTTTTTGATGTTGGCCATTCTTACAGGTATAAGATGGAATCTTGGAGTTGTTTTGATTTGCATTTCTCTGATGACTAAGGATGTTGAACATTTCCTTAAGTGTCTTTCAGCCATTTTAGATTCCTCTGTTGAGAGTTCTCTGTTTAGGTCTGTACTCCACTTTTTTATTGGATTATGTGTTCTTTTGTTGTCCAATTTCTTGAGTTCTTTGTATATTTTGGAGATCAGACCTGTGTCTGATGTGGGGTTAATGAAGATCTTTTCCCATTCTGTAGGCTGTTGTTTTGTCTTGTTGACCGTGTCCTTTGCTTTACAGAGCATTTCAGTTTCAGGAGGTCCCATTTATTAATTGTTTCTTTCAGTGTCTGTGCTGCTGGGGTTCTATTTAGGAAGTGGTTCCCTGTGCCAATGTGTTCAAGTGTACTTCCCACTTTCTCTTCTATGAGGTTCAGTGTGGCTGGCTTTATGTTGAGGTCTTTGATCCATTTGGACTTGAGTTTTGTGCATGGTGATAGATATGGGTTTATTTTCATTCTTTTCTTTAAAAATATTTATTTATTTATTTATTATGTACACAATATTCTGTCTGCATGTATGCCTGCAGGCCAGAAGAGGGCACCAGACCTCATTACAAATGGTTGTGAGCCACCGTGTGGTTGCTGGGAATTGAACTCAGGACCTTTGGTAAAGCAGGCAATGCTCTTAATCACTGAGCCATCTCTCCAGCCCCTATTTCCATTCTTCTACATTTTGACATACCACTTTCTTAATGGCGCCAAAGGTTTGATTTTAAGGAAGTCTGGTTTATCTCTTGTCCTTTTGTCGCTTGTGTCATAGCTTAGACTCCACTGTAAAGTTTAGTGTCGTGAGGCTTTCTTTCTCTCTATGGAGCCCTGCCTGCCCAGGAACTTACTGTGTAGCCAGGCTGGCCTCTAACAGCCCTGCCTTCTGAGTGTGAAAATTACACCATGAGTCGCTTCTCCCGGCTTTCTCCTACATTCTTTGGTGGTTGCGTATTTCTGATTTGTTTTATAAAGCAGACTCTCCTGTAGCTCAGGCTGCCTTAAACTCACTGTGTGGCTGGAAACCACCTTGAACTCCTGACCCTCCTGACCCTCCTGCCTCCACCTCCCATGTGCAGATATTCGCACCACCATGCCCAGTTTTTGTGGTGCTGAGAATCAAACCCAGAGAATCATGCATGCTAGGCAAGCACTCTACTAGTTGAGCCAGATCCCCAGCTCCTCTCATACGCAGTCTTACAAGAGGTTTAGATTTTACTTTTAGACATTGGTTCCATGGGTTAACTTCCTGCTGTAGTCAGGTCAGGGTTTTGGGTAGAGAAACAAAGGTCAGTCTGCTGTGCTTAGAAGAATGGGAAGGTGGCCAGTGTGTTCTCATGGTCAGTAAAGCAGAGCAGGTAAGCATCATCTGTAGAAGTTTCTAAGTAGAGACGTGACTCTAGGAGCAATCTTTGCATGCTCTTCCTGTAGGCTGGTGACATGCCGAGAGGAAGCAGGGTGCCGGAGGTAGGGAAGTTCTGTTGGAAAACTGGGAAGGTGGGGCTCCTTCACAGTCCCTGACACACCCAGGTTTAAGCTCTAGAGAAAGGGAGAGTTCCTGTATTAGCCAGTGTTCTCTAGAAGAACAGAACTAACAGCTATATCAAAAGGGCATTTGTCAGAGGAGGCTGTCTCCTGGCAGGAAAGCCAAGAATCCGGTCATTGTTCAGCCCACGAGGCTGGCTGTCTCAATCGGTCTTTGGTCTGTGTTGTGATCCTAAAGAAGTAGGTTCCAATACCAGAAAAGGATTGAGCACCAGGACTATTGAATATGCCACAGAGAGTGTGGGCAAGCAGGAAAATAGCCAAAGCGTCCTTCTTCTGTCCTTTTATATGATCTGCCACTAGAAGGTGTGGCCAACATGGGTCTTCTGACCTCAAATGATACAGATTTAGGGCAGGTAGTCCCATGTCAAATGATCCAATTAAGCAAAATCCCTCACAGGTATGCCCAGCTGCTTGGGTTTTAATTGATTCCAGATGTAGTCAAATTGACAACCAGTATTAGCAATCATAGTCCCAGAACCCAAAGAGGACATGGAGCCCATCCCCCAGTTCCCCTAAGTATTCCAGAGTGAGGGTTTTTTGTTTGTTTGTTTTGCTTTGTTTTGAACTGACCTGAAACTTATGAGTGAAGGGACCAGAGTTGGCACAGAACACATCAAGACCAAGTTCTCAGCACAAAGGAGATTTATTTGCTCTAGAGGGACAAAGGGCAGGAAATAAGAGCCAAGAAAGAGGGTAGGAAAGGAGCAAGGGAGAAAGGGAAGGGATGTTTGCCCTGGAGGGACAAAGGACTGCCTCTGGATAGGAAGGAGACATATGAGGCCTGTAGGCAAATGGCGGTTTATATAGGGAAAGGGGTAAACCCTGTGTTAGGATGAGGTGTTTAATGTTGACTGGACAGGTTAATTAGATGAGCTAAAAATGGGACTTTTGATTGCTGGACTTCAATACTTCCATAGCTGAACCTTGATAGTCAGCCTCGGGAGGAGGAAGGGGCCAAATAAGGGAATGAACCTTGGTGGCTAGCTTTAGGAGTATAATCTAACAGTTTAGAGAGAAGGAGAGAGAAGTGTGGAAGGCAAAAATCATCCTTCAAAGAGGATGCTAAGATTCAGGAAACTTTTTTCTCCAAGCACAAGGACCTAATTTAGAACACCCAGATTCCATGAAATCCATACACTTCTGTGATCGGGCATAGTGGTCTTGCACTGCTGTGGTGAAATGGGACACAGAGACAGGGGGATCCCTGGAAGCTCAAGGGCCAACAGCCTTGTGTATATAGTATTGAATAACAAGAGATTTAGCCTCAAACAAGACAGAAGGGGAGTCCTATGATCTCCACACAGGCATCATGGCGTGCTCATGCCCATACTCTCACACATGAATGTACCTCACACACATTTTAAAAAACAAAAGCAGGGCTGGGTATTTATCTCCAAGTCTTGCCTAGCATGCATTAAGCCCTGGCATTTGCAACCCAGCACTAAGTAAACAGGCATAGTGGTACATGCCTGGAATCCCAGCAGTCAGGACGTGAAAGCAGGAGGGCTAGACATTCAAGATCATCCTCAGCAACAAAGCAAGTCTGAAGCCAGCCTGGGCTATGTGCCACCTGGTCTCAAAACACATAAAGCAATAAACAAAAATTCTGAAGTGTATTGTATTCCTTTGGGCTACCCTGTTGTACCCATGACCACATATGATCATGGCTCATAGGCAACCATCTCTCCCTGTGACCTCACACAGTTCTCTCTCAGAGTTTAATGACACTGGCCATACTGGATCGAGGTCTACCCTTATAATTTGATTTTACCTTCATCATTAAAGGCCCCTCTCGGTTGGGGCGAAAGCTCAGTCAGTAGTGCTTTCTGTGTAAGCATGATGACTAGGGTCAATCCTCAGAAGTCATGAAAAGAAAAAATCTGGACACAGTATGCTGCCTGGAACCCCAGCACTGGGGAGGCAGACCCTTGGGTTCTCTGGTTAGCACCTTAGCCTATTTGATGAATTCTAGGCTAATGAGGGACTCTGACTTTAAAAAACTGCATACATGGGCTGGAGAGATGGCTCAGAGGTTAAGAGCACTGACTGCTCTTCCAGAGGTCCTGAGTTCAATTCCCAACAACCACATGGTGGCTCACAACCATCTGTAATGAGATCTGGTGCCCTTTTCTGGCCAGCAAGCATACAGACAATTCTCCCGCACCAATCCATAGTTCTATTATTAATACTTACAGATTGAAAATATGACAAGATAATAATAAAAATATAATCAGTTAAATTAAAAAAAAACTGTGAACAGCAACTGACCTCCACATACATGTTCTCTGACCTTCACATACACAGGTACATATATGGGTACCAAACTTACACAAGCACGGACAGTTGCATGCACATAAAGCCTTCTCTTCAAACAGGTGGTCCATACTGAATCCAGAAGTACTGGAAGCAAGGACCCCAACAGATAAATTTGGACAGATACAGTTCAGCCCAGAACACTATCCTCCCCCGTTTCTGAATGCTAGGAAAACTCCAACCATAGCAGAACGCCCAAGATCTCAGAAGCAGAATAGCTATATTCATTTAGACTGCGGTGGTGAACGGGAATGGGATGCAGGGGTCTGAGAGTTCAGAGGTCAGAAGGGACAGTGCTGGTGGAGACAGAAGTTCTGAGTGGAAGGTAGACAGTGCTTCAGGAGCACATTCTGGAGTCCCTCAGGCACTCTCATCTTACTCAAGGGATGGGAGAGATGGCTCTATTGGTCTGAAGGGTGGCCCTGCTCTCTCCACAGGCTTTCTGGAGAAGAACCGAGATGTGCTGAGCACAGACATCCTCAACCTGGTTCAGTCCTCCAAAAACAAGTTCCTGAAGGAGATATTCAACCTGGAGTCACCACAAACAAAGATGGGCCGTGGCACTATCCGCCAGTTGAAGGAAGGAAACCAGTTCTTCAAGGTGAGCTACTACCTGCCACCCTTACTCCAAGGCACTGTCCCAGACAGATAGGACCAGGGAGAGCCTTTATTCACTAGGAGTCCCCTGTATGCAATCTCCAGCATGCAGCATCCCAGCATGTGACCTCCCCAGCTTACAACATCCCCAGCATGCAGAATTCCCAGAGTGCAGCATCCCCAGTGTGCATCATCCCCAGCATGCAACATCCCCAGAGTGCAGCATCCCAGCGTGCAGCATCCCCAGTGTGCATCATCCCCAGCGTGCAGCACTCCCAGAGTGCAGCATCCCCAGCATGCAGCATCCCCAGAGTGCAGCATCCCAGCATGCAGCTGGTACCCAACGAGGCTTGTGCTCAAGTGAAGGAGAGAAGAGGAGGGAAGGAGGGAACAAAGGAAAGAGAGAGAGAAGGAAGGAGGGAAAGGAGAGGAAGAAAAAAGAAAGAGAGGAAGGAGAGAAATACAGAGGGAAGGAGGAAGAGAGGGAAATGGGCTGGAGAGATGGCTCAACGGTTACGAGCACTGGCTGTTCTTTCAGAGGACCTGGGTTCAATTGCCAGCACCCACATGGCAGTTCACAACTGTCTGTAACTCCAGTTCCAGAGGATCCAATACCCTCACACAGACATATATGCAGGAAAACACCAACACACATGAAATTTTTTAAAAAACATTTTTTTTAAAAAAGAAGGGAAGTAGAGAAGAGGAAAAAAGAATAGAAGAAATAAAGAAGAGGAGGGAAGGAAGGAAAGAAGAAAGGACAGAGGGAGGGGGGAGAGAAGGAAGTGGAAAAGGAAAGGAAAGAATGCATGAGGAGTGAGATGGAAGAAATGTGTGCATTTGTTCTGGGTGGCAGCCCTCGCTGCGGCATGGTCCCAGTTCCCTGGGCATAACTTCCCTGCCCTTATGACCCTTGCTTTCTCTTTGCAGCCGTCAGAGTCCACCAAGCGCCCGTTCACCCTCACAATCCAGTTCAAGCAGTCCTTGGATCAGCTGATGAGAATCTTGACCAACTGTCAGCCCTACTTCATCCGCTGCATCAAACCCAATGAGTACAAGAAGCCGCTGGTAACTAGGAGAGACTGGGGGTGTGCCCGAATGGGGTGCAGCACTGAGGGGCTAAGTTTGACACCTAGAATTGACGTCCAGGGCATGGCCAACGTTGTAGCTGTCCACCGTCCCCAGGTCACAGCTCAGCGACCAGCAGTGCGTCAGCTCACTCGTACCTTCACTTTTTAGCCCTCCCATCATCTGCTGCGTGTGCTTGGCCAGGCTTGGAGCCTCATTTTTCTTATCTTCCATGAAGGTCAGACTTACTCTCATCTATAGGCAGTTAGAAATGAAGCTGTGGTCACAAGAATGCCCACATGACCCAGAGTATCTTTGAGAGGCAAAACTTGTGGGTGAGTGATCAGCAGTGGCACACTCCAACAAGCAATCACATCGAGTGGGAAGTCTAGGACTCCAGGGTGCCCATGCTGGGCTCTTGTTGGTCAGAGTCTGGCCTCACACTCTTACACGGGCGTCTCATCCATGTGGTAGGGACAAGGTGGACTCCTGTGATTCCCTGACTTATAGAACCTGCTCCCCAAAAGGCTGTAAGCACAGGGACTCCCCAAACCAGGAAATATGACTTGCAAAGATAAAATAACTAGAAACTGTGTCATAGGGGAATAATACAATATTTGTGTGCACATGTTAGCATATGTATGCATGTGTGTATTGGGGGTGCACATATGTGTAATGGAGGATAGAGTTTGATATTTGGTATCTTTTTTATTGCTCTCCAAGTTATATAGTTTTTAAATTATTTTATTTTATAGATGTAGATATTTGGCCGGCATGTATACAAGCATCACTCATGTGCCTGGTGCCCATCAAAGCCAGAGTGGAACTAGAACTGGAAACCCCTAGGACTGGAGTTATGAACAGTGTGAGCCATAATATGGGTGCTGGAATGCAAACCCAGGTCTTCTAGAAGAGCAGTCAGTGTTCTTAACTAGTGAGCCATCTCTCTAACAACCACCCCCTTTTAAAAAAGTATGTGTATGCATGTGTGTCTATGTGGGCACATGTGCACGTGAGTGCAATTGCTTGTGGAGACCAAAAGAGAGCACCAGATCCCCTGTAGTTGGAATTTCAGGTCATTGTGAGCCTCCTGGATATGAACGCTGGAAGTAAACTTAGGTCTTAGCAGGAACATACATGTCTTAATTGCTGAGCCACCTCTCCAGCCCCTCCACCGTATTTGTTGAGACAGGGTGTCTCAATGAACCCAGAGCTTGCAGATTTAGCTAGTAGGCACCTGAGATCTGCTTACCTCCTCTTCCCATCACTTGTATTGTTGGGACATGCCTAGGTTTGGTGGTGGTGGTGGTGGTGGTGGCGGCATTTAATGTGGGTTCCAGTGGCTCAAAAGGCAGGTTGTCATACTTCCCTAGAAAGTACCTTACCAACTGAGTCATCTCCAGCCCAAAAAGAAAATTACATTTGGGCTAACAAGTGGCTCAGTGGGTACAGGAACTTGCTGCCAAGGCAGACGTCCTAAGTTTGGTCCCTAGGACCCACATGACAGAAGTAGAGAACCATCTTCCACAAGTTGTCTGCTCACCTCCACATACATGCTATGTCATACATGCACCTTGACACACACACTCATGTACACTCACAATAAATAAATGTAATATAAAATAAGTCTAATGAATAAATATTACATTAAAATGAAGTACCTTCTAAACAGAATGCAATTGTATATATTGAGGCTGTTTTAGAAAAGCTGGTTGTCTTAGGGTTTCTATTGCTGTAATGAGACACCATGACCACAGCAACTCTGATAAAGGAAAACATGTCATTGTGGTGGCTTACAGGTCAAAGGTTTAGTCCATTGTCATCATGGTGGGACATGGCAGTGTGCAGGCCCACGTGGTACTGAAGAGGGAGTTGAGAGTTCTACATTTTGCACCGGCAACTGGAAGAGGTCTGAGACAATGGATGGTATCTTGAACATAGGAGACCTCAAAGCTCACTCCCACAGTGACACACTTCCTCCAACAAGGCCACACCTCCCAATAATGCCACTCCCTATGAGCTTATGGGAGCCAATTACGCTAGTATAGACAACTGCTATTTGAGGAAGAGACCTAGTCAGTCGTTCTCATCAACTTAGACCAAGAAACCCAATATGGACAAGTTCAACAGAAGCCCCACATACGGGCTGCCCATGCATGCTTCAGCATTGCTGGGGCATAAATTTCATTTTTCACTTCAGATAGTTGCTATAGACAGCAGCTAGACACTCTTTGTTTTGCTTTTTGAGACAGTTTCTCTGTGCAGCCTTGATGTCCTGGGACTTGCTCTGTAGATCAGGCTGAACTTGAACTCACAGAGATCTGCCTGCCTCTGCCTCCCAAGTGCTGGGATTAAAGGTGTGCGCCACCACCACCAGCTTAGGCAACTCTTTTTCCTCATGCTGGCAAAAATTGTCTTGCTCTTGGAGGTCCTGCAGGTAGCCACACTGCCTGCCCTCGGCTGAGGCTCCTATTCTGTGGCGCCTCTGACCAGAATTCATCTCAGTGGCAGCGGCTGTCTGCGGTGAGTTGTGGAGAGAGGGCCTAGGCTGAGGAGCCAGGCTCAGCCACTGAAGAGTACGGCCCTGCCCTTCAGGCATCTCATCTTTAAACCAGAGCCAATCATGCCTGTCATGTACGTTGTTGTGGAGATGAAAAAGAAACTACAGGCTCTCGGGACACACTCAGTAACAACTGGCTACTCACCCAGGGCTAACCATGGTGACTTTCACCAACCTGCCCATGGGCTTATCTATCTAAAGGGAGTCATCTCCCCTGAAACTTCAGGTTGAGAGTACCCTCTGGAGTCCCGGAGATGAGGGAAGCTAAACGCCACACCAGATTCCTGTCAGTCACACTGACCTCCGACCTCAGCTCCCTCTGGCTCCATCCAGCTCTTTATGTCCATCCAGAGGAAGAGAGGACAAGATTGAACCAAAAGAGCCTCTGCCTCTAAGTAGATTCGCTTCTTCCTTCCACTGAGGAGGAGAGGCACGCGCGATGCTGCTTTTATCGGGGTGGCATCCATGCTGCTGTAAGCCAGGCCCACAAAAAGACTTTGCATTTCTAAGGGGGGAGATATGCAAATGACTCCACCCCGGGTGTGTGATGTAGGTGGAGGCCAGAGGACAACTTCTGGTGCTGTTCATCAGACACTGTCTTAGATAGAGTTTCTACTGCTGTGATGAAACACCGTGACCAAAAGCAACTGGAGGAGAAAAGGGTCTTTGGAGGATGACTGGACAGGTCCCTAGGCAAGCTGACCCCTACCCCCGGCAGTAGCGACAGTGAGTGGTTTTGGAGGGTGGGGTCCTTGGCTCCTCAACCCAGCCTTCTCTGCCCACAGCTGTTTGACCGAGAGCTGTGCATTCAGCAGCTGCGCTATTCTGGCATGATGGAGACTGTGCAAATCCGCAAGTCAGGTTTTCCCATCCGATACACGTTTGAAGAATTCTCCCAGAGGTTTCACATGCTGCTGTCCAGCCCTGAACGCAAGCAGGTGTTTGTCTACCAGCTGATAGATCCTTGTGCCTCCCACTGAGTCCTCTCCACCTTCCTGATCTCCTGGACTCCCTGGATCACCAACCCCAGCTAGCTCCCTGTCTGTCCTTCCTGTTGTCCCCTACTCTATCTTTGCAGGCAGAGTGACTGGCTCACACTGGCTTCTGGTTGATGCTGGTGGCTGTGTGTACTCCTTTTAGATGTCTGTGGGTTTACTCTGCTCTCCTGAGACCACCAGGTCCAGTATCTGAGGGGTGGCTAGGAAGATCTGTGGGATAGGATGTCCGCCATCCTTCTGCAGCCTGCGGCCATCCTAACATTTGGATTGGTCTGAGGCTAAGTGCTCTCAAGCTACATGGAGGCCCCAGGCCCACCAAGTATCCCATGTGTCCCCCACTCTCTTAACCTGGAGTGTAGCAAATGCCTGAGTATAGTCAGACAGCCCTTGCTGGGAGGCCTGCATGACCCTGGAGGAGGAGACCCTCACCCCTCTCCAGAGTCCCTGGCCACCACTGGTTTTGTCAACAGTTTCAAGACAAACACCGCCAAATGACCTTGCGCATTGCTGACCTGTGCCTGGGGACAGACAAAGACTGGAAAGTGGGAAAGAGCAAAATCTTCCTGAAGGTGAGAGTCCCTGGCCTCCTGGAAACAACAGGGAAGGGAGGGGGAGTATTCCACCCTGTCTTCTCTGTCCTCAACTGGGCTATGATGTGATCTCACCCACCCTCAGGATCATCAGGACACAACGCTGGAGATCCAGAGGAGCCAGGCCCTGGACGGAGCAGCGATCTGCATCCAGAGAGTCCTTCGGGGACACAAATACAGGTGTCTGCCCCATAAACCATCCTAAAGTTTGGCTTGGTCTGCCACTAATTATTCTACAGCTATTTGGAGACCCCAGGCCCACCAAGTAGCCTATGTGCACCTCATCTCCTTAACCTGGAGTGCAGGAAAGTCATCCAGCACACCATGTCCCTCAGGCAGGCCTGGGAGACTGAGGCACAAGATTGCCTCAATTCAGACACTCAGTCAATATATATTTTACACACACACACACACACATACACACGGGTACAGGTACTGGTTCTCATGTTTGCCAGGCAAGCACTTTGTTGATGAAGCTATCTCTGTCAGTGAAGTGATCTCTTCCTTCCAGGCTTCTGGGTCTTTGAAGACACCAGTCTTGGCTCCTTTGTCATAGTCCCTTTGGTCCCTGGGGCCCTGTTCACTTTCTTCAGCCCATTTCCTCTCTTTCCTGCAGATTGAAAAATTCTTTTGTTCTCCTTCAAGCTTACTGATTCATCTCTGCTCTCTCCGTTCTGCTACTTGGTCCATCCACTAAGGGTTTGTTCTTAATTACAGTGATGTGTGTGTGTGTGTATGCACAGGCATACACAATTAGAGGGCTGACTTGTGTGCATGTGAATACATAGGTATATACAATTAGAGGGTTGACTGACTCATTCTGTGTCTGTGTGTCTGTCTCTATCTCTGTCTCTCTCTCCCTGTCTCTCTGTGTATACACTAGACAAAGAGCAAACACTCTGATGTAAATGTTCTATATGGGACCCAGGAATAATCTATATTGAAGTTCTCTGTATGGTTTTAATATGACTGAGATATACTATTCTAAACCTAAGAAACTCATCTGCAAAAGTATTAAAAGTGGTAAGAAAACACAATTGAGTATGAAATAAAAGGTCTATGAAATAAAAGGGTTAAGCTCACTTGAGAGGTCTTTGCTCTCTGGAACCCTACTTCTAGATTCTGTCCCAGTCCTGGGCTGGGGGACTGGCAAGAATTTGAAACTCCTTTCTCAGATGACTCTGGACTGGGTCAAATTGACAGATAAAGCATCCTAGGGCACAATTTGGATGTCAGATGGGTGTGGTGTCTTGCCTATCATTTCAGCTTTAGAAGGTGGAGATGGGATCTTCGGAGCAAACTGGCTGCATAGCTAGTCATATCAGTGAGCTCTGCGTCTGCATGAGAGACTCAAGGAATGGAAAGGGAGAAGAAGGATTGAGGATATTTTTATATCACCCTCCGGCCTCCACAAGCATATACGCCTACACACATGCAAAAACACATGCGCACATACAACACACATACACATGAAAACAGAAAGAAAAGAAGTGAAAAATTGGCCATTGATTCTGTTCCTTCATGTATCTTGGTAGAATATGAAGGGATGAGAAGGGATTTCTTGATTATTTTTTAAAACAAACTGGTTTATCATCATTCAAACATGTGGAAAGTTTTTGTTTTGCTTTAGTTTCTGTCTCTTTTACCTGAGGTTTTTTTGTTTGTGATGCTGAGGGCTGAACCTAAGGCCTTATGCTAGACAAATGTTCTCTCACTGAGCTCCATCCTTAGCCCAGAGATGTGGGTTGTTAATAGTAAATCCCATGATTCTAACCTGCATGCACATCTTTTGGTCTTGCAAGGCATCCGAGTATACGCCATACAGTTCCCTTCCTCCCTGATATTTTATTACCCACCTTTGTTTTCATACCCATCCCTTGGCTTCCAAACACTTTGCAGGACCTAGAAGGAGAGTTATTTAATACCCCTAATTTGCATTTTCTCTCCAGGAAGGAGTTCCTGAGGCAGAGACAGGCGGCTGTGACTCTCCAGGCGACATGGCGAGGCCACTGCCAAAGAAAGAATTTCGAACTGGTGAGAGAGAGAGCCTGGGAAGATGGGCCTTCAGGGGCAGCAGAAAACAGACCCATGAAAGACTCATCATTCACGATTGTTTCTCTGAATTATAGCTCCAGGCAGGAAGCATTCCATTGCGAGTTGATATAGAATACAGATTTTTTTTTCTTTTCTTTGCATGATCTCCAGCCCTGTGTTGGGGGTGGGGATCAAAATGTTCCCCTCCAGAATTCTGGGCATCCCCCAGAGCTGGATTGGGTTGATGGCTTCTCTTCTCCCAACATGGAGTCAATAGACTAACCAGCTGGATGGACCCCAGGTTGCAAGCATTTCTTCCTTATTTTACTTCCCACCACAGGCCCCAGATAGAGACGTTGTTCTCTGTGAATCAGAGAGGTCGTCCCTGTACTCTCTTGGGCCTCACTTGACCCCTTGTTCCTGTCATGACTGTGACTATAACTGCAGTTTAAAAGGGTCACATCAGCAACGGGCCTCGACTTTCAGCTCTGTGCTCAAAAAAGTACATGGTGGTAGCTGACAAGAATGAGGGAGCCATATGGGGACCTGTTGTACTGAGTGCACTGTTTTATTTAATATTAATCACTCTGCAAGTAAAGGAATTCAAGCACAGAAGACTTAGATTTTCTCGAGTGGGTATATCCGGCATCTAGGAGTCCCTGTGACTTTCAAACCCGTAGGCTGGGCCTAAGTCGGTCTTTGATCAGTCAACAGGCTCATCCCGGAGACCCAGGGACCTCTGTGGCCTGGTATAGATTGAGTGTTCATGCATTTCTTACTCTCCCGTTTTAAAGATACCAACCCCGCCTGCGTGGACCCCACAGGAGCTCATAGTCCGGCACTGTGATGAACCCGGCTGGCTGCTGTAAAGCCCACGCCAGTCCACTATTTACGTCACATTGGCTATTCCCTTGCTGCAGCAACAAAATGCCTGACTAAAGCAACTTAAGAAGGGAAGGGCTTATCTGGGCTCACAGCTCAGGAGGATACAGCAGTCCATTATGATAAGGAGATCACGGCAGCAGAAACGTGAGGCTGCTAGGTGCATTGCACCTACAGTCAGGAAGCAGCGAACAAGGAGTTCCTACAGCTCAGCTAGACATCTCCTTTATATACGACGCAGAAACCCACCTGTGAAATGGTGCTGTCAGCGCTTAGGGTAGATCTACTTACCTCAATTAACCTTATCTTGAAAACTCTTCACAGACAAGCCCAGAGTTTGTCTCTAAGGTGATTCTAGATCCTGCCAAGTTCACAGTCAATATAAACCATCACATATGCTATTTGCCGGGTGATCATCAAGCACTTATTTGACTGATAGACTCTGCTCCAGTTTATAAGGAATTAATAGGCTCATGCACATTGGCCTGTAAGGATGCTCGTAATACCAGCACTGTATGAAAAAGAATAGGTGACTAAATTATAGCGAGGATCTCTCAGGGAGGGCCACTCTCTGCTCTCTCAGGAAAGCGTCTTGCAGTAAATCTAACTACCTTCTGTTCCCACAGATCCTAGTGGGGTTTAAGCGTCTGCAGGCCATTGCCCGGAGCCACCAGCTGATGAGACAGTTCCAGACCATGCGAAAGAAGATAGTGCAGCTACAGGCCCGCTGCAGGGGCTACCTGGTGCGACAGCAAGTCCAGGCCAAGAGGAGGGCGGCGGTGACCATTCAGGTACATGCTAGAGGCCTGGCTGCCTGGCGGAGCTTCCGGCAACAGAAAACTGTTTGTTGTAGGTGGTTACTTGGTGTGCAAAGGAGGTAGGGTTGGCTGGGGCCAATAGGGAAATTGATGAGCTGCAATTAAGAGCACTTATGAGAAGTACTTTAGAATATCTAACATTCTCAGACAAAGACGTTTAAAGCTACACAAGTTACTCGAAATACAGCAAAAATCTATGAAGCAAATTAGGAGATGCTGTTGAGGCTGTAATTTAGTTAGTGCCTAACTAAGGCTGGCAAATGTCTTAGTTAGGGTTTTATATTGCTGTGAAGAGGCACCATGGTCACAGCAACTCTTCTAAAGGGAAACATTTAATTGGGGCTGGCTTACAGTTCAGAGGTTTAATTCATTATCCTCATGGCAGGAAGCATGGTGGCACACAGGCAGACATGGCTTTGGAGAGGTAGCTAAGAATTCTACATCTGGGTTGGCGGGCAGCAGGAAGAGAGGATGAGCCTCTAGGTCTGGCTTGAGCTTCTGAAACCTCAAAGGCTGCCCCCCAGTGACGCACTTCCTTCAACAAGACACATCTGCTCCAACAAGGCCACTCATCCTAAAAGCGCCCCTCCCTATGGACCTATGGGGGTTATTTTCATTCAAACCACCACAGTAAATGATTTGCTATGGTTCCTGCTGCTATGACAAATACCCTCACGAAAGCAATTTAAAGGAGAGAGGGTTTATTTGTGGAAGTCAAGGTTTCAAGAGGTTGAAGCAGCTAGCCATCTTACAACCAGTCAAGAGCAGAGACCAGTGAAAGTTAATGTATATGTGTTAATGCTCAGCCCCTTGCTCCACTCAGATAATCCAGGATCAGTTGCCCACGGCATGGTGCCACCCATGATGGATGGTTTTTCCACCTCAATTAATGTACCCAAGACGGTCCCCCATAGACACGCCTACAGACCAACCCTCACTGAGATGCCCTTCCAAAGTGATTCTAGATTGTGTCACGTTAACAATCAAAACTAACTATCACACCTCACAAGCATGAGGCCCTCATATTGACCCTCAGACCCCATGTGAAAAGGGCAGGTGCAGTGGTATGTGTTTGTAATACCAGTGCAGAGACAGTGGATTCCTGGGGTTTGATAGTCAGCCAGACTAGCATAGTCATCAAACGCCAGGCCAGTCAAAGATCTTGTGTCAGAAAACAAGGTGAATGGTGCCTTATGAATGATCTGAGATTGACTTCTGACCTTCATATAATTGCACCCTCACCTACCCAAATGAACATGCATGCGCACGCGTGCACACACACACACAAATAGGAAGCAGAATAGATTCCCTTCTCATGTAGTTCATAATGGCATCCAGGAAGGAAGACTCAGTCACACCCAGGGAACTTGCAGGTATAACAGGAAAAAGGATGCAGATTGGCAAGACAGCCTTGTATCTGGAACCTGGAAGTGGAGCATCTTAGCCCTTTGGGCTTGGGGAAGACTTCTAATCAGGGATGATCAGTCCCCTTAAAGGTGCAGGGAATCTGGACCAGATCTGCTGTGAGAGGCCCTGTCTCGCTAAGAAGAACAAACTGTTCTGGAGGCAGGAAAGCACAAGACTCATTATCCAGCCCTTAGGTGATGGGCAGGATGGGGAGCAGTAGATTAGCATCAAGATAAGCCCCTATTCGAGGGGGCAGGGCTAGGGAGAGAGCTCAGTTGCTACAGTCCTTGTCTCGCTAACCTGAGGACCTGAGTTGGATCCCAGAACCTACATGAATAACCAGACATGGCAGTATGCATCTGTAATCCTAACACTGGGGATATGGAGATGGGCAGATCCCTCGAGGTCAGCCAGCCTAGCCCACCAGGTGAGCTGTCAGTGAAAAATCCTGTCTCACAAAACAAAAAGCTTACAATGTAGACAGCTCCTGAGGAACAACGCAAGGTTGTTCTCTGGTCTACAACACACACACATGCGCACGCACGCGTGTGCGCACACAGAGAGAGAGAGAGAGGGAGAGAGAGATTGAGAGAGAGAGAGAACTGCATTTTAAATTCCCACTATGCAGAATCTTACCACTTCCATGATGTATCTAAGAGCCATTCTTGTCAACCTCATTCTTTATTTCCTGGCTCATTGGCAAATATGATGCAGCAAAAGGATGGGATAACATGGGCTTTGTCTCCACAGACACACTTGGGTTCTTCTGCACAACATGCTGGGAAAGCAAGCAGGCCATGTGAGAGGAGAGATCCTCAGGCCATCACTGGTTGCAAAGCACTTGGGTCTCTAAGCGCTTTAGTGTAGGCCCCAAGGTCTCCCCTGTGGTCCCCTGACAGAATGAAGGGACTGAGGGGCCGAGTGGTGGCTTAGTACCTGGCGTCTGGGTTCCTGAAGTTTGTGGAGTGCCTCAGTGGTCAAACTCTCCTCCCTGATAATTGCTAGAAAGGAAGAGGCCTGATGAATGATCTCCACTAGTTCTAGATGTTAAATTTTATTATTGGGCGGAGCTGGAGAGATGGCTCAGCGGTTAGGAGCATTGCCTGCTCTTCCAAAGGTCCTGAGTTCAATTCCCAGCAACCACATGGTGACTCACAACCATCTGTAATGAGGTCTAGTGCCCTCTTCTGGCCTTCAGGGATACACACAGACAGAATATTGTATACATAATAAATAAATGTTTAAAAAAATTATTATTGGGCAAAGTGAATGGCTCAGTTGGTAAAGTGTCTGATGTAAGGACCTGAGTTTGAATCCCCAACATGCATGAAAAAAAAATCCAGCAACGGTGACATTCACCTGCAACCCCAGCTCTGAGGAGGCAGAGGCAGGGGCCTCCCTGGGCTGGATAGCCAGCCAGTTTCACCAAATTGGTGAGCTCCAGGCTTAATAAGAAGTTCTGTCCCATGGGAAGAGGGGAGGGAGGGGGAACTGTGGTTGGTATGTAAAATGAATTTTAAAAAATCTGCCTCAAAATAAAATTAAATGGAGAGCAACTGAGGAAGACACTTGTGCACACACATATCCATGTACACAAAATTATTATTATTTTGGGGGAAACATCTTTATTCGGGCAAATGATGGCAAGATAAGGGTTCCTAGGCTTCTGGGGTGCTCTGCCCTGTGATGGTAGCAATGTTGCACCCTGGAGGTCAGCCCTGCCTATAAGTGACCTTCTCTCTATGGGGTATGTACAGAAACCTCGGGTCATCCTGGCTAACGAACCAAAGGGTCAAGGTGCTGTCCCTGACAGGAAGCGTAAATCCATCTATGACACTGTCACCGACACAGAGATGGTGGAGAAAGTGTTCGGCTTCCTCCCAGCCATGATTGGAGGTCAGGAGGGCCCAGCTCCAACAGGCTTTGAGGTAAGGCAGTCCAAGCAGGGACGGGAGGACCCTTCTCGGGCTAACTGGGACTTGTAGTGTGCACTCCATTGGCTGAAAGCGTGGCCCATGTCCTCCCTGTTTGGCCCTCCCAGGATCTGGAAGTAAAGACTCGGAAACTGCCTGAAGTTGATCTGGATGCAGTACCCATGACAGAGATGCCAGAGGAGGGTGGGGACGGTCTGGCTGAGTATACCTTCCCCAAGTTTGCTGTGACTTACTTCCAGAAATCAGCCGACCATACCCACATCCAGAAGCTTCTCAATTACCCACTGCTCTACCATGAAAATGAAACTGACCACCTGGTACCAGCTCTTCACTGGTTTCTATGTAGCCCAGCCCTGCTCCCTACCCGAGAGCCCAAAGTCTGAGCTGTGGTTCAGAGGAAATAAGCAAAGGGCCCAGGTCACTCCAAAGCTGGAATCAACCAGGCCTTCTGTCTCATTCTCCAGGCAGCTCTAGCTGTATGGCCCATCATCCTGAGGTTCATGGGTGACCTTCCGGAACCAGTGCTCTATACCAGGAACAGCCTGAGTGGCAGCTCAGTGACACGGCAGACCCATAACAGGCAGAGCAAGGACAGTGGCACTCAGGGCCCACAGCACAACAGACATGCACAGGTATGTGGTGAGGGCAGCAGACAGGTGTCCACCGGAGAAGAATTTGGGAAGTTGGGCAGAAGCATCGTCCACTGAGCCTAGTCCTCAGACGTGACTGTATCTGGAAGGCACGAGTCAAGAGTGGCACCAGGACAGGTGGGATTTTGCAGTCATGAGTGGAAAGGGACTTCTAAACTCCAAATATTAGCTTTGACTAATTAACATTTAAAAGCAACAACAGATTTTTGAGGCTGGGGCTATGACTCAGTTGATAGAGTGCCTGCCTAGCATGAACTTGATCCCTAGACAAGGTGAGGCATACTTGTTATTCCAGCGCTCAAGTCCTAGATGCAGGAGGATCAGGATTTCAAGGTCATCCTTGGCTATATAGCAAGGTGGAAACCAGAGAAAAAGATACGGAGAAGGAAAAGAAATAGGGCTGGGGAGCTGACTCAGTGGATGAGAGCATTTGCCATGAAAATCAAAGTCAAATCCCCCCCCCCAAACCAAGCCAGGCACAGTAGCTTGAGCATCTAAGCCTAGCACTCTCCTGAGGAAACGGGAAGCAGTCAGAAGACCCCCAAAGCCTGAAGCCAGCCTTCTGTGTATGGTGGCGATGAGGCCCTGTCTTAAAAAAGATAAACGGTGAGGACTGATGCCTGAGGCTGTCCCCTGACTTAAACACATACGCTGGCCGTGCACACATCTGCACATACACACACACACACACACACACACACACACATCAAAGCAAAACAAAAAGCAGATGCTACTACTGAATGATAGCCCACTAGATAGCAGTTACTTTTCTTCCTTTAATCCCCAGGTATGCCAGTCCTATAAAGTATCGAGTATTTTGTTTATCAGTCAGAGTGAACACATTTGTGGGAGCTGGTTTTAAACCCACTATGCTGACTCAGAGAGCTAGTTCTTTTCTTATTCCTTCCTGTGCCTGGAATTGAACCCCAACCCTGGTACGTGCTAGGCATGCTGAGCTGTATCCCCAGCCCAAAGAACAAGTTCTTGATCCATGATCTACCACGACCTCTGACGGAGCTTGGAGGATAGGGAGATGGCTAGTCTGGTAACATGCCGTTGTCCAAGTGTGACAACCTGAGTTCAAGATCCCTAGTGCTCTCATAAGAAGCTGGCTGGGACTGGAGCAAGAGGGACAGCTGAGCTGTTAAGAGCATGTACTGCTCTTCCAGAGCACACAAGTTCGATTCTCAGCACCCATATCAAGCAGGCCACCAGCACCTGTAACTCCAGTTCCAGGGGGACCCAATGCCTCTGTCCTCTGGAGACATCTTCATTCATCTGTACACCCATAGACACACATATTTAAAAATAATTAAAATAAAAGCTTTTCTTTAAAAAGCTATGTGCCAGTGACCTTGGCACTGGCAGGGTAAGGAGTAGAAGACAAAAGATTCCTGATCTCAATGATCAGCCAGCCCAGCCAAATCAGTGAGCTCTAAGTTAGATAAAAGACCCCAACTCAAAAAAAGAAAGTAGAGGGGCTAGAGAGATGGCTCAGCAGTTACGAGCCCTTGCTGCTCTTTGAGAGTTTGCTTCCTAACACACGGTATTTATAACTACTTCTAATTCCAGCTCCATGGAATCCAGTGCCTTCTTCTGGCCTCTTTGGGCACTACACATAAAATATTTTAAAAATTATATTGTGAAGTGATTGAAAAAGATCCCTGATATTGATCTCTGGCTTCTATCTACACTCACATACATGTGCACGTACACCTGTGCCCTCACCCCCCCCCACATACACACATACACACGAATGCCTATACAGATGTTTACATACAGACAGTTTAAAAATAATTCACAATATCTTTTGACCCAGGGCTTCTCCAGTTTCATGCAATGAATTAACCAAAATCAAAAGGAATTACTTAAGTAGCAGTGATAGTAGGCAGGGAGCCACTGCAGAAGGTCCAGGAGGGCTCCATACCCCAGGTCACTGGAACATGAGGTCCCATGTCCTGACTAACCACAGAGGCGTCTAAAAGCCTCCTCAGCCCTGCTTGCAGGGACAACCCAGAGTCAGTGAGGCTTCCTGATCTCCAGAGGCGTGAGCTCCATCTGAGTGTGTTAGGTAGTGGCTGCTGTGTAATAGGTCACCTTGAAGCATAGCAGCTCAAGACAGGGCAGACTGGTTCTTTCTGAGAGTCGGGAGTAGCTTGGATGGTTTTGAATCAGAGTCTCTCAAAGATGCTGCCAAACTGTCAACTTTCACTGGAATAATCTGTAGGACCGACCTGAGTCCACTCCCAAGATCGCGGAATGGTACAGGGGTCCCAGCTATATGATGCCTGTCCTGAGCTAGCTAAGAATCCCCACAATGTGGTTTTTCTTCACACTGAGTGATCCAAGAAGGAAGATGTAGTGTCTAGTCTTGGAAGTCACACACTTTGTGAGGCGGGAGCATAGCCAGAATGGGGATGTCGGGAGATTCCATCGGAGGCAGATAGCCTTACCAGGGACTCCAGAAGACAGTCTGTCCTCTAAAAGGTGGACATAGAGACACTGGACTGACTTCCCAGGGTTGGGTCTCAGTTTTCTTTCACACACATTTGTTCCATAGGCCAAGCAAGCCCTGCCCATTCTCCAAGCCATCATTTCACACTTAGTTCCTGGATCCCAAACCAGCTTTACCCAGACAGAACTGGTACCTGGCCCTAACTTTACCTCAACCCAAGCTCAATCTCATACTAAGCTCTAATTTGGGCAGCGAAATCTCACAGTGATGTCATGGTGGCAAGGTGCACCCTCTGTCCCCACCTGTGCTACCGGATTTGTAATTGAGTCAGAAATGGCTGAGAGTCAAAGACAAATGCTCTAGCCCTAGTGGCTCCAGGGTCCACCACGCAAGCACTAACACTCCCTTGGTTCCCTGTCTGCATCCACAGAGAGTAAGCAGCTGGGACCAAGAGTCCTGTGACAGCTCTTCATAAAGCCAAAGTGGTCCTCATGGGTCACTGGTCCGATGAGCCCAGCTAGATTTGTCTGTCTTGGCTCGGTATCGGATTGGTGCGGGGTTCTAGGTGGTTGCTTCTATCCCATGCTTCTGTTTCCTCCTTGGTAAATAGGGAGAGTCACAACTGTGCTAACAACCATCTGTGAACTTCTAGGTGGCCAGAAAACTGAATGGAGAGGCATTCAATTCTGATGTCCCTGTCTCAGAAAGACCCATGTCTAACCTGGAGAAGGTGCACTTCATTGTGGGCTATGCCATCATGCGTCCCGGACTCAGGTCAGTCCACTCTGGCTTCTGTTCAGGACATCAGGCCACTTCACTGGCACTTAGTCCATGGTGGCATCATCTTATTATCTGCCTTGAGGTACCATCTCTTCTCCTACTCTCTGGCCTGGGCCTCTTCTAGGTAAGGCCTTGGCATAGTAGATGACAGAGCCACCCAGGGCTCTCTTCCTGACTTATTAAGAAAGCTGTGAGATGGTTTGGTTGGTAAAATGTTTGCCGCACATGCATGATGACCCGAGGTTGATCCCCAGAGCCCACGTCACAAAAAAAAAAAAAAGCAAGTCAGGAAAAGTAATGTGAACTTGTAATCCCTGTGCTGAGAAGTAAGGTCAGGAGGATCTGTGGGACTCGCTGGCCAAATAGTCCAGCCAAACCAGTGAGTTCCAGGCCAAGAGACCCTGTCTCAAAACTTAAGTGAGTAGTGTGGAGAGCAACTAAGGAAAACTTCTACAAGATCACACACATTCCTGTGCATGAGAGGGGGCGGGGAGGACCACTTTTCAAACCCAGTTCTTGCTTTTTGTTTCTGTTTTTTGCTGGAGAATGGTTTAGTATAGAGCTTATTAATTTTTTTTATTGGAAGATTTTTTTAACAAGATTGAATTTTAATATGATTCCCCCTATAAACCTTGGTCTCTGTAATAAATATGCCTGCAGAATGTAGTAACTGTTTTCTAAAGTTATTTTTCCCCAACTTGATTATTTTTATTTATTATGGTCAGACAGTTTTAAGACAGGTCCATCATGGGCTTGAGAATCACCCGTTTCATTTTGTTGTTTTGTTTTATTTTTTGAGGCTCACTGTGTAGCTCAGGCTGGCCTGGAACTCCTGATTTTCCTGCCTCAGCCTCCCAGGTGCTGGGATTATTCTGGCTCTGGGTCTTCATTCTAGCACAGGCTTTAGTACAGGACCCTGTAAATGGGGAAGTTCTTCATTATATTATATATGTTAAAATATATGTGCTTTTATATACTGCATGTGCAATTTGTTTTATAAGAAGTAGGAGTTTGGGTTACCTCACTCAGGATAATTTTTTTCTACTTACATTCATTTACCTTCAAATTTCATAATTCTTTTTAACAGCTGAGTGATACTCAGTCTAAATGTGCCACATTTTCTTTATCTATTCTTCTGTTCGTGGATATCTATGTTGTTTTCAATTTCTGGCTTTTATGAAAAGGAGCAGCAATGAACAAGGTTGAGCAAGTGTCTCTGTAGTGGGATGAAGCATCCTTTGGGTGTATGCCCAAGAGTGGTACAGTTGCATCTTGAATTAGATCTATTCCCAGCTTCCTGAGGAACTGCCACACTGATGTCCATATGGCTGTACAAATTTGTACTCTCACCAGCAATGAATGAGTGTTCCCCTTACCCCACATGCTCCCCAGCATAAGCTGTCATTTGTTTTATTGATCTTAGCCATGCTGACTGGTGTGAGATGGAATCTCAGAGTAGTTTTGATGTGCATTTCCCTGATAAGTAAGGATGATGAACATTTCTTAAATTTATTCTAGATCATTTATATTTCCTCTTTTGAGAATTCTCTGTTTAGATCTGTACCCCATTTTTAATTGGGTTGTTTGTTTTCTTAAGGTCCAGGTTTTTTTTGTTTTTTATACATTTTAGATACTAGCCCACCATCAGATATGTGGACAGTAAAAATCAACAGTAGACAAGAAAGAGAGCACACAAATTCATGAAAGTTAAACAACTCACTCCTGAATGAAAATTAGTCAAGACAAAAACATAAGAAGGGAATTAAAATTTTTCTAGAATTAAATTAAAATGAATACAAAACATACCCATATTTATGGGGCAAATTGAAGCGGTAAGCTCAAAGGACTAAGCGCCTACATTTTTTAAAAAATGGAGAAATTTCATTCTAGGTATTTCTTTTAGAAGATTTATTTATTTATTATGTATACAGTGTTCTGCCCAAAAAAGGGCACCAGATCTCATTACAGAGGTTGTGAGCCACCATGTGGTTGCTGCAAATTGAACTCAGGACCTCTGGAAGAGCAGCCAGTACTCTTAACCTCTGAGCCATCTCTCCAGACCCATCATGGAATTTCTTAATCTAGTGAATTGACACTCAAAAGTAGACACCACATCCCCTCTTTTCTCACTGCTGGAGGAGGTGACCATCTCCAGAGTATGGGGTAGCCACTTAAGGCAGAGGAGAAGAAAAGTCATTTGAAATAACTGTGAGGTTGAGGGAAGCAGGTTGGCTTATACATGAACCAGGGAGAGAGGACCAAGGATACCAGCAAGGGCAAGGAGGCCACCATGGGCAGAGGGGGATGAGAGGAGCAAAGACCCAGAGGAGGGGATATCTTGGAAAGAGGACTGAAGGCCACACCTTGATTAACTAGGAAGGGGAACGGGAAGAGGGCACCTGGAAGACATCTGGTGATGGGCACTTTCCTAGGCTATGCTAAGACTGGGTAAGGTGGGATCCTCCATTGCCGTGTGCCTGAGCACCCCGCTGTGCTCCTCTCTCAGACCCTGGTCTGTGTCTTTCAGAGATGAAATCTACTGCCAGATCTGCAAGCAGCTCTCTGGGAACCACAAGACAAGCAGCGTGGCCCGGGGCTGGATTCTGCTCAGCCTCTGTCTGGGCTGCTTCCCTCCCTCGGAGAGGTTCATGAAGGTGATGAGAGCTGAGCTGGGGTGGGACTGGACTTGGGAGGGGGGCAGTCTACCTGGATAAAGACCAGAATCACAGCTAATGAGTAGCAATTCTAAGCCTCCATTTTCACATCTGAGAGGACGCTTTACTTGGCTCCTTCAAGTTCCTATCCAGGACTGCAGGGCCACTGCCTCTGGTCCCAGGCACTGAAACAGTCTTCCAGACTAAGCTGGAGATGGACTGGGGGTGTAACTCAATTGGTAGCATGCTTGCCGAGCATGCATGAAGCCCTGGATCCAATCCCCAGCACCACATAAACACGCAAATGATGTATGTCTGTACCGGCCCTGCAGAGGCAGATGCAGGAGAAGCAGACCTAACTGTCCCACAAGGGGTTGAACTTACTGATGAACAGTTAGGGTCTATCTTGATGTGACTAGAACCCAGGGCTTCCTCTATGCTGGGCAAGTGCTATCAACTGAGCTACACCTCCAGCAATGAAGAGTTTTAAGTTGACTTGGGCAGAAAACAGAAGGCACCTCCATTCTAAATGTCCTCTTCTTCCCACCATTTTCTCACCACTAGTATCTGCTGAATTTCATTAGTCAAGGGCCAGCCAGCTATGGGCCCTTCTGTGCCGAACGCCTACAACGTACCTTCTCCAATGGGGTGCGCTCAGAAGCCCCCACGTGGCTGGAGTTGCAGGTAGGTGCTGACAGGGATGGGAGATGGGCACTATAGGGTAGGACACCCTTATCCTTGGCTTCTTCTACCTTCTCTATGGCATCTTCTTTAAAAAAAATTTATTCACTTATTTGTGTGTGTGTGTGTGTGTGTGTGTGTGTGTGTGTGTGTGTGTGTGTGCGCGCGCGCGCGTGCACACACACATCTGCATACAGAGATCAGAGAGCAACTTGCTGGAGTCATTTCTCTCTTACTGTGTGGGTACCAGACTTGCCAAAAAGTACCTTTACTTGCTGAGCCATCTCATTGGTCCCTCTGTTGCACCTTCTGGGCCACCCCTGGTACTTAGTACAGCATATCCTTCAATCCACCTTCCTATTTTCTTCCTGTCTCCTGCCTACCTGGATGGAAGATACAGCTACTGTTCTCTGTATGGAGCACAAACAGATTGCTCTTAGCTTCCAGAAAAGGTGATGGCCCTGCAAGTCGGCTGCTTTTGTAGCTCTGCTATTTGTTGGGAGCTGGCGCCACCTCTCCCTGCTTTGTCTCAGACACCTGCAAGTTCTCAAGTCCTCAGTTACTCCAGACAACTAGGAGAGAGGAAGCTCTCTGACTCACACAGTGCCCTGTGCTGCCCCACATGGAGACAGCAGGCCTCCTCTGGCTACATTTCTTCCACATTCTCTCTTCAGTTCCTAAGTCCACAGGGCTTCCTCCCATACGCCCTGAATGGTTGGTGACCGTGAAGCCATCCCATCCCCACAGTGCTGTGCTGAGGACCCAAGGGCTCAAACCGTTGACTGAGTCAACCTCAGCACCCTGGGTTTTCATCTGAGTGTGGCCAGTTATGGCCTGCAGGCTGCACCCCGGGGATACAGAGGCCGCCTCTCAAAAGTCCATGACTCACCAGCTACGAATGGGCAACACAGACCATTGGACAGGGTGCCAAGTCTCAGCCAGACCCTGGTATTCTGAGGGCCTCACCCTCAGGACTTCACAAGGACAAACAAACTTAGGGATAGGGAGCCTCTAGAGCCTGGCAGTTCTGGGACCCAGGACTACAAGGCGCCATATGTCTGTCCCCAGGCTGTCAAGTCCAAGAAGCACATCCCAATCCAGGTCATCCTTGCAGCTGGAGGGAGCCTAACTGTCTCTGTGGATTCTGCCTCCACATCCCAAGAAGTCTGCCAGCACATCGCTCGGAAACAGGGCCTCAAGGACCATCTGGGTTTCTCCCTCCAGGTCGCTGTGTACAACAAGGTATCAACTGGGGGTCTTAGCCTACACATGGCCTTCCATGTACACCAGAGCCAGAGAACCCTGAATCCTCAGCCATCATACACACACTCATGGGTATGCACATCCATACACATGTGTGCACAGACACTCATATGTACACGTGCACATGTATAAACACACCAGAAATGCCTCATATGAGATGTCCAGGCCTTCTGCCTGCATATTCATAGGACAACAGTTGCATCTTTACTCAGATAGGGCCAGACATGAGCCTTCCCCACCCCACCCCCAAACTCAGGAACACTAACACTTGCCCAGGAGAGTCTAACTCTACTTGCCCTAGATTCTGTGAGAGATCTTATCTCAGAAACTAAGATGGAGACAGATTAAGGAAGACTTGCCACGTCCTCAAGCACACAGATGCACACATATATACATGTACATACAAAAAGAAAAAAAAAGGAAAGAAGCTTCGGGGTCCAGGTGGACTCAGGAGTGGCTTCTTGGTGCACACAGGGCATCACAGTCTCTGTCTTCCACACAGTGTTAAGGGTAGGTGTCTCCATGGGTCTTGGCACATACTGTTAACCTCTCTTGCTCCCAATTCTGGCCTCAGTTCTGGTTCTTGGGCAATGGCAGTGACCATGTGATGGATGCTGTGGCCCAGTGTGAACAACTGGCCCAGGAGAGGGGAGAGAGCCAGTGCCAGTCCCCCTGGCGCATCTACTTCCGGAAGGAGTTCTTCACCCCCTGGCATGACTCCCGGGAGGACCCTGTGAGCACTGAACTCATTTACTCCCAAGTCCTCCATGGAGTGTGGTCTGGCGAGTATAAGTTTGAGAAGGTGAGGAGCCCTGAAGAGTAGCCCCATTCCTAGCCTATGGCCATCGGGATACTCCATAGCAGAGGGACCCAGAGACAACAGAAGTAATAAAGAATGTGGCAGATAGGAGGCAGAGGGATGAGAAGGTAGTTACCAGGGTTGGGTGTGGGACCTAAGCTGGGCACAGCCATCTCCCCCCAGGCCTGGCCTGTGTCTTCTTCCAGTAGGCTGCAGGTTTGTTTGGGCATCTGGGATCCTTGGCACCCACAGCAGTGGGCAGGGAAGGCCTCCCTATCTGCCTCTCACAGCAGCAGCTCCACCAGGTCTCGGGGATCAGGAACGTGGCCTCAGACCTGAGGCTGTAACTCAGTTGGCAGATTGGTCCCTAGCACCACATAAGCTGAGCCTGGTAGTGAACACCTGTAATCCCCGCAACTGGAAGGTGAAGGCAAGAAGAGCAGGAGTTCAAGGTTATCCTTGGCTACATAGGGAGTTTGAGGCCAGCCTGAGATACATGAGATCTATCCTAAGCTCGGGGGAGGGGGCCTGGAGAAGAGGGGGACAAGGAGGAAGAAAATGTAAAGAAGAGGAGAAAAGGGAGGGGAGGAGAGGGGAAGGGAAGGGAAGGGAGAAGAGGAGCCTTGGGTTCACATCTGGAATGTATAAAATGCCAAGAACTCTATCAATGGGGTACACTGTGGTAATGTAGCAGCAGGGGCAACATTGTGGCATACCAGGAGGCTGCTGGGACCCAGCACCCACAGCCATCCCAGAGATCTGCCTGAAAGGATGGCCACTGTGCTGTCTTGGCATAGAGGACTATAACCACTTAGAGTCGCAGTGCTGAGGAGGGGTTAGGATAGGGGACTGCTCCTGCTTCCTACCTCATCTGAGTGCCCGGTAAGACCCACGGCACTGAGGCAGGAGCAGTCTCACGTGGAGATCTGCAGGCCCTTACGCCTCTCACGCTCGCTCTCCTTGTTGCTGGCACACAGGAGGAGGAGCTGGTGGCGCTGCTGGCCCGGCACTGCTACGTGCGGCTTGGGGCCACGGTGAAGAGTGAGGCTGTTTGGGAGCTGCTGCCCAGCTGCATTCCCTCCAAGCTGTACCGAACCAAGTCTCCGGAGAAGTGGGCTAGCATTGTCACGGCTGCCCATGCCAAGGTCAGCTGTGGCAGGCTGGGCACTCTGGCCCTGAGCCTTTCTTTGAGGCAGTTTGAGAGGGATTGGTCCCTTCCCCCATGAGTCTCCCCATGTGCCAGGGCTTAGGAAGCTTTAACAGACACAACCCTGACTCAAGGGACAAATGTTTCCTTTAGCTCAACACCTAACCACAGGTTCCTGTCACCTGCTGCCCTCCTCCCTCTCAGTCTCAGGTTTGTCTTCCCAGCAGCACCTAGCTGGCCCTGTCTTCAGGGCCAGAGATTCCACAGCTGCTGGATGCTGACAATTCTGTGACCCTGGCCTAGGTTCATCATTACTTCCCTTCAAGCTCACCCCCAAGCCTCTCAATGTCCCTTCACTGGGCGCATGGGAAATCTTAGGTCAGTGTGTAGACAGACATCTTAAGTGTTTGGTATATGTGCCAAATGGCCAATGCACCCTTCATATATGGTGTGGCCTTTAACATGTTTAAAGTCAGCGCATGAATGTTTCAAAGTAGAAACAAGAAATGATGTTTGGTCCATCACAGAAACAGTATAGTAGACCATGTTAGGAAAGGAAAAGACAAGTCAGATAGAGAAGGAACTAGAAAGAAGATAGAAGCAGACACCTCTGCAAGAGGTTTCCAAATATGAAGAAAGCCAGAGTGAGGTACGCAGGACCAGGGACACACAGCAAGACGGTCCTCATAGGCATGCGTTGGCGACAGTGAGCCTATGCTTGTCAGTCTCCTATTGCTGTGACGAAACAGCACGTAAAAGGAGGAAGGGGTGTGGGGATGGCTCGGTGGATAAACAGCTTGACAACCTGAGCTCAGATCTCCCAACCCATGAAAAGCTGGAGGAAGTAGCACAAGCGTGTGCAATCCCGGTGCACACCTACAGGGAGATGGGAGGCAAGGACAGGAGAGTCACCCTCCAGAACCCTGGGAGGCAGCTAGACAGGCACATGCCACAGTGAGCAACAAGAGACCTTTTGTCCGCTTGATGGAAGGCGAGGACCAACACTGGAGGTTGTCCTCTGCCCTTCCATATGGCAGGATGATGGAGATGGTGTCTGGGGTTTTCTGCTCCGTATAGGCCCCGTATACCCAGGCCAAAGCCACGCCACTGGCAGTGAAAGAGCAGACAGTGGAAGCCGCCCGTCTGCTGTGGCCCCTGCTCTTCTCCCGGCTATTTGAAGTCACCACGCTCTCCGGTAAGAGCATCTGGTGTGGTGGTATTGGGGAGGACAGGGAGCTGCCCCTGGTGGCCAGCATGGCCTTCACTCTGGGTCACCTTCTGGCCAGGCCCCAGCCTTCCCAAGACACAGCTGATTTTGGCCATTAACTGGAAGGGAGTG
Organism: Ondatra zibethicus; assembly: GCA_004026605.1. Taxonomy (NCBI): domain Eukaryota; kingdom Metazoa; phylum Chordata; class Mammalia; order Rodentia; family Cricetidae; genus Ondatra; species Ondatra zibethicus. Next base: position 13,892 of record PVIU01007973.1, on the reverse strand, counting down.
TACTTTCTGGACCAGAAGGAGAGGACACTGCTGGAGTTGTCCTTCGCAGAGGTCATGGAAATGGTCGCCAACAGGTAAACCTCAAATCTGTTACATCACAACCTGAGTCCTTGGTTTAGATGTATGTGGAACTCAAAGACAGATATGGAGGGGGCGGGGAACTTGCTGTCCTCAGGAACTAGGATGCAGTAGCCAGACGAGGATAGCAACCACAGAACTTAGGGACACCCCTACTCCTAGGGTTCCAACTCCTAGGGATCCTTCCAAGACATCTGGGAAGTTCTCCCCAGTCTCCACTACAGCTCCTTGATCAGTCTCAACAGGTGGCCTGTACCAGGTACACAATACCACTCTTCCCTGGGGTCAACTGCCCAGCACTTTCCTGGACAATCGACATCCTCACAGAATCCCTTGCTTTATTAGTGAATTGTCTTGTTGCCATGCAAAGCTACCTAGCATAAGCAACTTAAGGAAGTAAGGTTTGTTCTGACTACAGTTTGAGGGTCCAGTCCATTGGGGCAGGCAAGGCAAGCAGCTGGTCCCATGGTGTCCAGAGTCAGGAAGCAGAGAGAGAGGAAGGCTGCTAATCAGCTCATTTTCTATTCAGTCTGGGATCTGAGCCTATGGAAGGCTGCACCCACACTTAGGGTGGGTCTTCCCACAACAGCTAATCTGATCTAGAAACCCTATCAGATATACCCAGAGGTTTGTCACACAGGCAGTCTAGATGCTAACAAGGCGAAAATCAGCATTAACTATTTCATCCATTCTGTAGAGAAGTAAACTGAGGCACACCAGCTGGGTAACTGTCCCAGGATCCAGAGTAAGCCTACAACATTCTGTGTGATGTTCCTCACTATCTACCATACATGCAGGGGAATGGTGCACCCCACTGCCTCAGGCCCAAAGATCTGCTGGGCACTTGTCCATCACCTAAGGTGCTGCCTGGGTCTTGGACCAACCTGGATTCAGACCAAGCTCTTTCGAGGACCCTGGAGGACTCCCTTGTTTTCACAAATGCAGCAGCAGAATTGTGACCGTCTCAAAGGCTGCTTGGGGGCTGAAACAAGAGAGAGTAGGGCAGACTCCAGGTCACACTGCATGCTTTGTGCCCTCAGGGAGGCCCCAGTTGGGCAGAGACTGCTCCTGTCGACACTGCATGAAGAGTATGAGTTCATCTCCCCAAGCAGCGTGGCCATTGCAGAGTTAGTGGCCTTGTTCCTGGGAGGCTTGAAGGAGAGATCTGTGTTCGCCATGGCTCTGCAGGACAGAAAGGCCACAGGTGCCTATTGGGAAGGGGATGGGGTAGCAGCTCATGGTAAGGGTGGCTTTCTCATATCCACAAGACCCAAAGCAGGGCTTAGAGATGCAAGCATCCATACTCTGGGGTCAGCAAGGTCTCCATCTGAAGGGGCTAAAGGAGGACGTCTTACACATATATCCCAAGGCCACCAATGCTTCTCGTCATTAGCAAGGTTAACTCATCCCTGGAGGGACTTACACACCATCCCCACAACCACCCCATTATCCCACTTTACAGACACCAGACCAAAGGCTTGGAGAGGGGTTAATTCACCCAGAACCACACAGTTACCCTGAAAGCCCTTACTCCAACAAGAGCTGGGCTGGAACCAAGAGCATCAGGCTCTTGCTGACCTCAGCCATAGACACTGATTACATTTGCAGGCAAACTGATTGAAAACCAGATGAAAAGGCTCTGTAGGAGCTTTAAACTCCGTGAGGAGCATCAGGCCAGAGAGGGTTGTCCTGAAACCCCGTTAGCTCTCACTCACGACCATCTAGGAAATATCATCAGAGGCCTACAGATCTGCACATGGGCTCAGAGGTCAGGTCATAAAGCACTCTGGCCAGACATGTGAACCCCAGCTGTGCACGCTACCTCCTGCCCAGCCCCCACCTGGCTCCTAACCAGGCCCCAGCAGTCTAGGAGGCTGGGGTTGCAGTGGGAATTCCCATGCCTTGCCCACCCAGGGCACTCAGGTGACATTTCTGCACCATCCTCAGAGTGGCCTTGGACCCATGGCTCTGTGCCTGAGTTTCTCCATATGCATCTATGAAATGCCAATGTGTTCTGGGGACTTGGAAGAGCCTTCAGCAAATGTGACATTCTTGTCTCTCTATATGGCGGGGATCTACAGATGATGCTACCCTTCTGCCGTTCAAGAAAGGGGACTTATTGATCTTGACCAAGAAACAGGGACCGTTGGCCTCAGAGAACTGGATCCCAGGGCAGAATGACAGAACAGGCAAGACAGGGCTGGTGCCTATGGCCTGCCTCTACATCATCCCCTCAATCACCAAGCCTTCGGCCCAGCTGCTGGTATGTCTCACGCAGTCTCTGATTAGATGAGGCACTGTGAGCAGGGTCCTGGGATGCTTAGGCTGGGACCTCACTCACCATCTTCCTTTAGAGATCCAGAAGGGCCACATGGGCATTAGGGCAGCTCTGCCAATCCCCATTAACCCCAGAGTGATGGTGAAGTTGACATACTTATGCATGCACTTAGTAGGAGTCAGTGAAGGTCATTCTCTTTTTCTCACTCACCACGGAAATGTCTTGGGAACAAACTCAACCTTCCTTATCCCAGGGTGTCCACATTATCACCCGCCCCAAGAGTGCCCGTGTGTGCCAGCCAGCCCCAAGAGCTGTCAGAGACAGGCCTGTAACTCAAGGTTGTGGTCCACAGCAGCTCCTAAATCCCAGAGCAGAGACGTCCTAGGGTTGTGAGACTCATAGTGGTCACCCCGAGAACAGGGTGGGACAGTCTCCACAGCTATAGATGCTAATTTAGCTAAGGAAAAGGAACAGAGTCAGCGAAGGCCTGTCGCCCGTGTTCTGGCCTCTGGCAACTCACTGAGGCAGCTAACTCAGGAGAAGCCTGAGGGAAGAACCTTGTGGACAGTGGCTCCTGGGTAACCATGGGCCTGCCCCCGCAGAGTTTGCTGGCCATGTCACCAGAGAAGCGGAAGCTGGCCATCCAGGAGGTGCGGGCTGCAGAGCCACCGCTGGAGGAGCAGTCCATGGAATCACCCTACACCCTGGAGGAGTTCTCCTACCAGTTCTTCAGGTGCCCCCTTCCCCCGCCAAAGACTGCCAGAATGGGGTGGCGGGTCAGCCGTGGGTATAAGGAGGGGAAGGCCGTGGCCGCTGTGAAAGGCCAAATGGGCAGAGAAAGCCTTGGCACAGGCCCTCACGATAATTCTGTCTCTGACAGGGCCCCAGACAAGGAGACCATCAGCAGGTCCACCATGCCTCTGGCCCACAACCGAGGCCACCTGTGGACCTACTCCCCAGAGCCGCTGCGTCAGCCACTGCTCAAATGCGTCCATGACAAAGCCAAACTTCGGGATGCCGCCTGTCAGATGTTCCTTGATATCCTTCCTACCAGCCTACCTACCCTAGCTGCAGGCAAGCCTAAGGGCTTCCCCACCTGGGGCTGCGCCAGGCTCACAGCCACCTGTGAGAGTCTGGTCTCATGCGAGAAAGCACCCTGCAGAGTCAATACTCAGCTTCCTGCAAGGATATTTGAAGCTCAGTAAAGGGCCTGGAGAAAATGTCCATGTGGGGTGGAGCCCAGTTTAGGGACCAGCATGAGCCTGGGTCAAAGGCCAGTGAGGGGGTTGAGGGTCAGTGTGAGCCTGGATCAGGATTTAGAGTGGACATTGGTCCAGAGGTCAATTTGGGATTTAGTTCAGGGGTCAGTGTGAGCATGGTTCAGGGGCTCAGTGAGGGGCATGGTTCAGGGTTCAGCTTGGGCCCCAGGGCAGCAGTGGGCCACAGTTAAGGCTCTGGTGGAGGTTCAGCCTGAGGCTGCCTGGGCACTGTTCTCCTTCACAGTCACACCCCTTCTCAAGTACACAGGCGACTACCCTTCCCGGCAGTCATGGCACAGCCTGGAGCTCACAGACCAGATGTTCTCCTTAGCCCTGCAGGAGCCGGCCCTTCAGGATGAGCTCTACTGCCAGATCCTGAAGCAACTGACCCACAACTCAGTCAGGTCTGCCAAGGCGTAGCCTCCTGTCCTAGGCCCCAAACTAGGCCTCTGCTAGTAGCAAACAGCCACACACATGTCTGGATCCACACCCAGCAGCCAAAGCAGCATGAAAAGCCTAGGGCCCTGTGTGGTCTGCTTAGTGTCCGAGAATGGTTGACGAAGGAGGGACAGTCCTGCCCCGCGCCCTACGCCCTGCCCACTGCCATCCTGCTTCAATGTGAGCTGGGCAGGCTGTGACCTCCCTGAACCCATTTCCATGGAGTGGACAGTAGCATGTCATTAGGGCATGAAAATGCCCTGTCGCACTGGGCAGCTGGATTGTAGGCTGTCTAATGTAGCCTTGGCGTATATTGTGTCCGTTTCCCTGCTTCCCACCCAAGCTCCCAAACCCACAGACCCAAGTGATCCATCTCTGCTTTAGAAGTGTGTGGTTGGCCTGGGCACAGTATAGAGCCCTGCCTCTGACGGGAGCTTCCCCACAGGTATAGTGAAGAGCGAGCCTGGCAGCTACTCTGGCTCTGCACAGGCCTCTTCCCGCCAGGTAAAACGCTGCTGCCTCATGCTCAGAAGTTCATAGACTCCCGGAAGAAGAAATCTCTGGCTCCTGATTGCAGCCGCAGGCTCCACAGGGTTCTGAAGTAAGCCTGCTGCCTCACACCCTAGAGCACCAACCCTGGGCCTCAGGGGGATACAGAGGGACATGGTTCTGTGTGATCTCATATCCCCTGCCAGGAAGGTGGGACCAGGCGGAGGAAGGGACAGAAGGCCCAGGAGGGTCCCAGGGAGGCCTAGGTGGTCAGAGATGCATCTATCAAGATCAACAGCCATCTTACCCATGGCTCCCCTTTCCCACATCTGCCCACTCAGAATTTAGAAGAGTCAACTGGTAGCCTATCAGCCCAGGGTGGCTGAGGCCAGAGGCCTATCTCTCTTAACCCCGGTACCATCTCCTTCGTCCCTACTATCATCAAGAGGGTCTTCCTATGGGGCTCTGTCAATCCCCATTAACCCTAGAGGAGCAGTGAGTTTGGTATATTATGCAGGTTCTCAGTAGGTGCTCGATAAAGGTTACTCTCTTCCTCTCGCCATGGATATATCTTGGAGACAGACTCAACCTTTCTTGGCCCATGCTTCATTTCAAACATGAGCCCAGCATGCCCATGTTTTCCCCTACCCCTTGGAGTCTCCTGCCTTCTCTATCTTGGCCTTGCCCATGATGACTGTGGGTTAAGAGCGTGAGTGGTCACACATAACTGCAGTCGTAGAGGAAATGGCACCCTTTGAGGGGCCGTGCTGGAGTCCCCACCCTTAACCTGTGGACAAAGGGGCGTTCCTGTCCACAGTGCCACAGCCAGTGGTCTCTGGTATTGCTAGGAGGCCCATGTGTCCCCAGCCTTCTTGAAGGTAGGTGGGACTGGGCTCGTCTTTATTCCAGGGTTGCACGCAGAGCTCACCAGGCAGAGACAAACCCTAGGAAGTGTGAGAAGCAGGAACCCCTTGCACTGGTCATTGAGAGTTCTTGTTTCCAGCACCCTCTGTCCTCCTCAGGATGGGACCTCGGAAGCAGCCCCCACATCACGTAGAGGTGAAGGCTGCTGAGCAGAATGTCTCCAAACTACGCCATGAGGTGTACCTCCCCAATGACACAAATAAGGTAAGCACCCAGCTTGGTGTCTACAGCGAGTCTCGGGCTGCAGAAGGTTGCAGGACACAACCTCACCATCCCAGTATGCTCTTTGCTCATGTCAACAGATCCATATTCTGGGTTCCAAATGGACTCTGTCACCTCCACTGCTCCTAGCCCCGTCTGGGTCATATCATGCCTGCTTCCATGCTCCAAGCCAGGATGGGGAGCAGTGCACTGAGCTGAGAAGCCACAGCTACCAGTGAGATTAGACGAGGGAACTATTCCGAAAGTATGAGTTAAGATTCTAGGCCAAGGAGGAAAGAGAAAGGAAGCCAGAGGACTGGGAGCAAGGCGGACTCCTGGAGCTTGTGGGCCCCTGGGGACATCTGTGGTGAGCAATAGCCATGGGCTTTTGGTCCAGAACCTGCCCTGGAGGCTTGAGGAGGCAGACGGGACAGGTAGGAGATAGGTGACCACTGGGCCCCAGCTGTAGTAAAGAAACATCAAAGTAGAATGTGACCAAGGCTACCTTCACACTCTGCCCTGTGCCACATGAGCACCTGTGGCTTGGGTACAGTTAAGTCCCTGTAATGAAAGCTCCCACAGTATGGCTACAGGGTTGTAATGCAGGTTCAAAGGGCCAGACCTCCTGAGTCTAGCCTGGACCCCGGAAAGTAGGAGTTGTTACCAAGCAGTGTGATATGTGGATGGCTTTCTGAGGCCTGTCCTTCTCCAGACAGGACACGGCCAGCCCAAGGCTTATAGACGACAAGAGCAGGTACACGGTGATGGCTCGTTCAGTCATTAAAATTCTTGTCACACAAACAGGGGGACTCTAGTTCAGATCCCCAGAACTTAAGTAAAAGCTGGGCTTAATAGCTCTGAGGAGTTAGAGACTCCTGGAGTTTATTGGCCAGTCACCCTAGCCACATGGATGAATTCCACATCCAGTGAGAGACCCTGCTTTAAAAAAAGGTGTGGAAAGCAATTAAGAAAGACACTTGAGTGACTTGAGAGTCTTTAAACGTGTGGTGGTACATGGTCTACAGAGTGAGTTCTAGGATAGCAGGGCTACACAGAGAAACTCTATCTCAAAAGGAAGGAAGGAAGGAGGGAGGGAGGGAGGGAAGGACAGACAGACAGAAAATTGAGGTTCACCCTTGGCCTTCACATACATGTGTACACAAATGCACATGCACCCACATGAACATGGATTTAGCACACACACAAACACATACACACACACACATGTGCATGTGCACACGTAGAGGAGTACATATCCCTGAACAGAGGCTTAAGAAGTCTTCTTGCTGAAGCCGGGACCTGGGCTTCACCTGCTCTCTCTCTGTGCAGACAATGGAGGTGAGCAGCAGTAGCCGGGTGCGAGACCTGTGTGAGAGCATTGCCACTAGGCTGCAGCTGGCCTCCTGGGATGGCTGCAGTCTCTTCATCAAGATCACAGACAAGGTGAGCAACTTGCTAGGCCAAGGAGCAGAGCAAAATCCTCTTGCCTGAGGAGACCTCCCATGAGCAGCAGACCTCAGCCTGCCCAGAACGCTGTGCTAGGCAGGCCCTGCTGTGCACAGCGGGTCGGCTATTGGGATGAAGGGGGGTAGAGCCTTGTGGTCACACCCTCTGCTGGTCAACCCCAGGGAGTCACCACCCACCCAGCCAAAACACAAAGTTTCTGGATCCAGCTCCACTGGATCTCCCGGAAGCTACCATACCTGCTTCTGCCTCTTCCCTAAGGTTATCAGTCTGAAGGAAGGAGACTTCTTTTTTGACAGCCTGAGGCAGGTATCTGACTGGGTGAAGAAGAACAGGCCCCAGAAAGAAGGTGAGGGGCATCTCTGTGGAAGGGTGGCTGCTTGCTAAACCACTGGTATAGTTCAGACCCATCCATCTAGTTTCACTCACCCCCATGTCCCTTAGACATGCAAACCGTTAATTCCCTGCAGGGTGAGAGAGGCAGCCCGGGGCTCCACCTCTTGGCAGCAGGGGGTAGGGGTGGCAGGGTGTCCAGGGACATTTCTGGAGGCAGCTCCTACACTACTTGATGAAAACGAGCCAGGGAGGAGAAGGGACACAGACTTTGCAGGCCGGAAAGCAGCAGGAGTCACGTGACGGCTGGGAGTGTTTCCTTCAGGACTGAGTCTTTGGCGCCTACTGGAATAGGCTTGGTGCTGACCGACACCCCTCTTCCAGGGTCCTCCACAACACTTCCCTACCAGGTGTTTTTCATGCGGAAATTGTGGCTCAATGTGACCCCTGGGAAGGACATGAATGCAGACACCATCCTCCACTACCACCAGGTACCCATCGGGTGGTCCTCTTGGAGTCACAAGAGCCATTGCCGTCCTATCCCAAACCTGTCCTGAGACGTGGGAGAGCAGGGGGTCAGAGTGGGACTACCTTGCCCCAGGCACTTGCAATGAAGTGAGCAGGCCAAGACCCTGAGTGTTCTGGGGACAACAGAACACAGCAGTACTGGGGACAAGGTCTACAGTGTGAGCTGGAGAAGAAGAGCACACAGAAGGCTGAACTTGACGCGCCCACTTGCAGCTTGGAGGGATGACATCAGGTGGACAAAGCCCATGTCCACCCCAGTACAATGCCAGGGAGCCCTCACTTAGGTCTCTCTGCTGGCCAGAAACTCTTCCCCGAGGCCTTCAGCCTTTGCCTGCTCAGTGAATGTGGAGGTTAAGATCCCCACTCCAGGCTCCTGTAATCTAAGACCTAGCATATCTGCCACTTAGGAGCTACCCAAGTACCTGCGAGGGTTTCACAAGTGCTCCAGGGAAGATGCCGTCCACCTAGCAGGCCTCATCTATAGAGTCCAGTTTGGCAGTGACCGGTCTCAACTGGCTAGTGTCTCAAAGATCCTGAAAGAACTGGTGCCTCAGAACCTCACCCGCCTGATGTCCTCAGAGGAATGGAAAAAGGTCTTTAATGGGATCTGAGTAGATGGGCAGGCTTGGGACATGGGTTGCCTGCACCTGGCCTTTCCCTGCCCTATCCTTAGTACTTCTGAGGCCCTCCCCGACACGGACTTCCAGTTAGGTGGGCGTGGCTCTGACCCGAGTCTCAGAGCCCCTGGGTGTCCATGCCCTGTATGGAGGGCAGGGCAGCCTGCCCAGGTCTTCACTGGCCCTCTTTTCCATCAGAGCCTCCTTCTGGAATGTGACAAACACAAAAACAAGACAGTAGCAGAGGCCAAGGTGGAGTTCCTGAAGAGGATCTGCCGCTGGCCTACCTTTGGGTCTGCCTTCTTTGAGGTGAAGGTAGGTGTTAAGCCACGCCCAGCCCCTGCCGCCGTACAGGCCCCATTCCACTGACCCCTCAGTGCACATGACAGGAGTGTGTGTCTGACTGTAGCCCGAGCAAGCATTTAAAACGTGTCTACCTGGGGACTGAGAAGTCTCAGTTTGATCTCAGAATACAATAACAAAGCTGGTCATGGGGTTGTCTGCTAGCAATCCTAGTGCTAGGGAGATGGAGATTCGCTGGCTGGCCGACCTAACCTGTTTGGTGAGCTCCAGGACTGTGAAAGACTTTGTCTCAAAATACACGCATACAAACATAGATATATGCAATATTTATATACACATATACTTAGACACATGCAGCCAGTGAGATGGCTCGGTGGGTTAAGGCCCTTGTCACCCAGGTCTAATGACCTGAGTTCAATTCCTAGGACCCTCATGGTAAAAAGAGGGCATTGACTCCAGCAACTGTCCACTGACCTCTGCTCACACACATGCCACGTGCAGACATACACAGATAACTATGTTCATCACAAGCATGACATGTGCAGACATACACAGATAAAGATGTTCATCACACACGTGCCATATGCAGACATACACAAATTAAATATATGTTAAAAAACAAGGGTGGTTAGCCGGGCGGTGGTGGCGCACGCCTTTAATCCCAGCACTCGGGAGGCAGGGGCAGGCGGATCTCTGTGAGTTCGAGGCCAGCCTGGTCTACAAGAGCTAGCTCCAGGACAGGCTCCAAAGCCACAGAGAAACCCTGTCTTGAAAAACCAGAAAAAATAAAGGGTGGTTGTCACCTGAGGAATGACACCCAAGACTGACCTATGCTCTCCACATACAGGCACATGTGTGCACAGACCACACACATAGACATGAACACACATACAAATAGAAACTGGTCCTCTGATGCCCTAGGTTTGTCTATGATCATGGTGTCTTTCCCTCTGCAGCAAACCTCTGATCCTTCCTACCCAGACATTCTCCTCATTGCCATCAACAGACATGGATTGCTACTTATCCATCCCAAGACCAAGGTAGGGCTTCAGGGGCTGTGTAGGCAGCACAGCCATCATCCAGTCTGGGGTGGGATGCCTGCCTTCCTGCCCGCCCCTCCCCAGCGGTCTAGCCTCCTGCCAATTGCCTCTCTGTCCCCAGGAACTACTGAACACCTACTCTTTCACCAAGATCTCCAGTTGGAGCAGTGGTAGTACTTATTTCCACATGGCACTGGGGAGCCTGGGCCAGGGCAGCCGTTTGCTGTGTGAGACCTCTCTGGTGAGCACAGGCCCCACCTCCCACCCCTACGCAACACCCAGAGATGCTGGAGTGTTCTGATTACTTCCTTCCACATGGAAGTTGCTTGCTATGAGAAACTGCTTGCCCAGGAGCAGGCTAAGCCAGCCAAGGCCTGCAGGGAGATTAGATGCATCCCGAAGGATAGCAGCCAGCAGTCGTGTCCAAGAACTCTAAGCTGACTCTGGGCCATGCCAGCCCATTCAGGGGAGAGGGTGGGACTCAGGTCCACTAGAGCAAGTGGTAGTGAAGTCCAGCGTGGGGGAGCTTGCTCTCCTCCTTTCCTTCTGTTCTACCATGTCGCCCCAGAGCTCTCCCTGCACCCACAGCCTTTGACCCCACCCTGTCCTGTCTAGGGCTACAAGATGGATGACCTGCTGACCTCGTACGTCCAGCAGCTTATGAACACAGTAAACAAGCAGCGAGGCTCCAGGGTCCCAGCCCCGGCCAACCCCTGACGGGTCCCATCTGCACAGTTTCCATGCCAGGCTTCCATCCCCTTCACCACACACCAGACCGCCCCGCCTGGTGTTCACTGCAGAGGCCAATGAAGGTCTCAAGCCTCCTGGCAGGTGACGGGTAACTCCCCTGAATTCACAATAAAAATTCTCCTACCAGGAGGGAGTGTGAGTCTCTGAGGGGGAAGGGCAGGTGCCTGGTGGGAAGCCTCCAGTCTGGGGAGCTCTCACCCACCAACCAGAAAAAGCAAAGGGCACCGGGACTTTTCCCAAAGCTGGATAACAACCACACTTTCCAGGAATGACTTCATGCCCTTTCTCCTCCTTCCTCCCCTCCCTCTGCCACCGCTCTCTCTTCTCTCTTGTTCTCGGTCTGGGGAGAGGGTGTCCCCGGAGACCCTGCTTCCCGGGCTCTCTGCACCAGGATGGCTGCTGTGCTCCCTGGCTGGCCTGGTGGAAAGCGCATGCCGACAGCAGTAAACAGGGTCTGGAGACCTGTCCAACTGATAGGCTCCGAGAGATAACCCGCCATCACCATACACTGACCGATGAGCCAACATGGCCACTGCCACCTAGGCCTGAGGGGTCCTGACTGATTTTGTTTATAAATTCTGGTGGCAGCCAAAACCTGGGAAACCTGAAACTCTCTGGTCTGCCCATCTGGGGGTGTCGCTGAGGGTTGACCATCCCCAGCAGGGAGTAGCTCTACAGGCCCACCCTCCTCCATCCCTTCCACAAACCACACAGGAACTTTCCACAGTGAGAATCAGCCTTCATTGTGCAAGTACGTGACCACTTGCGGACTGGAGCTGGCTGGGGCCATGTGTCCTGCTGGGAAGTGGGACCTCAGCCTTGGTGGGCAGCTAAGAGGCTTTCCGCAGAGTCTCCTGAGCAGTGAAGGCGATGGGAATCTCAGCCTCCAGCTGGTTCATTCCAGAAGTGGCTGGGTTTGTGATGCGGTGTGAGCACAGGGGCTTAATGTGGCTGAATAACTGGTGCCCCCCAACCCCAGAAGCCTCCATCTGCATGGTGCTGGCCCTGGGGCTGGGACAGCTTCCCAACCAAGCCCAAGGACCTCTCTAAGATTAAAACTCTCCCAGGAGAGTGGAAAGGACAGGTGTCAGGCTGGGGTCTGTGAGCCAAGCAAATGGCAGATGATCCTGGCCCCAGTTTGCCCCTATCCCCAGAGGTCATGGGCACAGGAGGGAATGCCTGTGAGGCTGGGCCAGGTCTCAGTGCAGAAGAGAGTACCATGTAGCCCAAGGTAGACTGGGGAACAAAAAAGGTGACATACCAGAAGGAGGGGCCTGGAATGGAGCTGAAGTGGGAGGTGGCCAGCAGGAATTGGGGCAGGGAGGAGAGGGCAAAGGTTCTGCAGGCAGGCAAAGGGAGGCTGAGGATCTTTAGACTGAGTTGACGTCCACAGACTTTGGCTGGGCCTTGCGTGAGGTCATGTCAGACAGCTTCTTCAGCCTCTTCTTCAGCTCCAGGGGGAACCTTTCATAGCACCTCTTACACACGGGCTTCATGTCAAACTCCACAAACTTGTTCCTGCAGACAGAACCCCAGCAGTCTAAGCCCTCCCAACCCTGACTCCAGACAGTAGCCCAGAGGTAGAGGAGCAAGTCTCCCTCAGCTGCTCCCTCTGCCCTCCCACGCCAGCCTGTCACAGCCAGCAGAGCAGGTTCCAGGGTAAAATGTTGGCCAAAGGGCACTGGGGAAGAAGAGAAGATCCTCCAGTCTCTCTCCCCTCATGGAGGCTTCTCTCCATGAGCTCTCTGCTGCTCTTGGAAGCTTGAGCCCCACCTCATCTGACAGTTCCAGTCACCCCATACCCTTCTAGGCTTCATGAGAGAGCGCCCACCTGGCAGCCTGCCTTGCATATACTCTTCCCTGAGCCTGAATGTCCTCCTCCAAAGCTCAGGGTTCTTGTAACTGCCTCCTTGACATTCTCTGGGGTCCCTGGGCTACCTCATCTGCCTGGCCTGCTCCTGCCTCACACATGCCCAGGTGAGGCTTTAGTGCTGGGAAAGTCAGGGTTGCAAAGCCCCACCCACCCACCCACTCTTACTCACTTCAGAGTGAGCTTCATGTTGCAGGTGGAACAGGAGAAGCAGTTCACACACCAGGCTTTGCTGAGGGCTGACACCACTGTGAGGCCAGATGTGGGATTAGCAAGCCCCACCCAAAACAGCTGCAAACCAGAGCCAGATGGACCTGCAGCTGTAGGACAACCTCTCCCCCACCACACCCTCACCCCCACCATCGCCCCAACCCACAACCCCTCCCCTGCAACCTCTCACCACCCCACCAGGAAAACAGAATGGTTGGGAGAAAGCAAAGAAGGGAGGAGTTTGGAGACAGAGGCCTTACCATCACCCTCGATCACATGACTGCAGTTGTAGCAGACATCCCCAAAGAGCTATGGACAAAGCAACAAAGCAAGCCATCAGTGCTTCCCACAGGTGTAACAACCCGAGTCCTTTCCAAGCACACCCAGGCCACGAGAAGCACTCCCCGGAAGAGCCACAGGTTGAGACATTGCTCCCCACTGATACACCCTACTGAAATCCTCCAGCAAGGATGAGGGCCAGGGTGAGACCTCATCCCATCAGCCTCTGGGGCCACAATGGCATTCCATCAAAAGAAGACACGACGTGAACATCTCCTACACAACGGGCTTCAAGACTAAGCTCAGGACCCAGGGCCTGAGCACACAGGCCTGGCTTCTAGTGCATACAATGGACTGTCAGGTGCCTGTAGCACCCCCACTCACGTAAGAGGGGACCCCACAAGCCCAGAGACTCTAGGAAGCATCTTTGTGTGCTTTTCAGCATGTGAGGACACACTGTTCCCCCCGAGACAGGGCAGCAGAGCCTGTAGCCTTTCCAGGACCTTCTCCAAAGGGTCACCCAAGTACCACTTCTGGACAGGGAGACATCTGAACACAGTCCCAGCTCTGCTCTCTCAATGTCCTGAGGCTCCTCACTGCTCTCCAGCCCTGTGTTCTAAGGCCTCTGACAATCCTCCAGCCCTGGGTCCTCAGGCCCTGGACCACACTCCATCCAGCCCTGGGTCCTAAGGCCCCCTGACTATCCTCCAGTCCTATGTCCTGAGGCCCCCTACTGCCCTCCAGCCCTGACCATAGCTCCCTGACCATCCTCCAGCCCTGGGTCCATAGCTCCCTGACCATCCTCCAGCCCTGGGTCCATAGCTCCCTGAC